>JAMZAV010000716.1:0-302844 GCA_024449915.1 Sweltsa coloradensis
CTCAAAGTTTTTTTTTGATTTTCGCCCTTCACGAACCCACCATGTTCAATGTTTTGCCCAGCTCAGTTCTGTCGCTTCACAAAGATGGCCGAGCTATCCGTCTACCCGGAGTGTATGGTCCAAGGTTGTTGATGTTAGTCACAGCCTGCTCGAGCTGTTGCAAAGGAATTTACGAGGAAGGCTGTGGCCAAAACAGTCTGAAAAACTACTTTTTTATTCCATTGACTCAAGTAAGATTTCTGTTATCATGAAAATTGAATGTTACTAGGAAAACGCTAAAGTCCCGCCGCGTTGATGGATGAGCTTTTTTAAAGTTTTTAGTTTGCGTGGGATATCTTTACTTTTGCAAGTGCTTTGTTTTTCTGCCGACGCATTGTAGGTGATTGTTGTCAAGTTTCTATTGTTTCTTGTTAATTTGTTATTATTTAACGTAAAAATCTTACATTAAAAGCTATATTTCTATAGATTCTGGCTAACTTTTTCAACATTTTCTTTCAAAAGGTACTACATCACCATAACCTTAATGTCCATGTATAATATGAACGTTGTAGCCCCACCCGTTTGGTCAGAATTGGCCCAAATGGCACGAAAATATCGCACAAAAAGTCAAAAAACGTATATTAAAAGCTTTATTTCTCTCGATTCTGGCTAACTTTTTCAACTTTTTCTTTCAGAAAGCAATACATCACCATAACCTTAATGTCCATGTGAAATATGAACGTTGTAGCCCCACCCGTTTGATCAGAATTGGCCCAAATGGCATGAAAATATCGCACTAAAAATCGAAAAAAATCGTAAAAGTACGATATTTATGAGAAATATTTCTTCGATTGTACCCAAAAACGTGGCAAGTCTAAGTTCAGAGAAAACGAAGGTCGTGTCAAATTTCATCAAGATCGCATATGCCGTTTGCCCGGTAGAGAGCGAACAAACAGACAGAAAAACGAAAAAAAAAAAACAAACAAAAAAACAAAAAAAAACCAAAAAAACACCCGAGCTAAATTTTTTGGGGGGTCGGTGAAATTGAAGTCTTCGCTTCGCTCATCCAATAAGTTCAGAAATTGATTCTTTATTAGCATATTGAAACATAGGCCTAGATGACATTTAAAATTGTAGCCTCGAGGGCAAATTTACGAAAGATCTGCATAAACACCATTATTTAAATAAATAAATTGCCTCTTTGCAGACTTGATTTTCAGTGAATGAGTTTAATTGAAGTGAATATTACCCAGCCCTGTCCAGACCTGCAGGGTGATTCTGTAGGCCCTAAGGTTGGCGTTAAATGTGATGAATAACGACACCGTGTTAAACATACGGTGGCTTCAAATTTAACACAGCTCTAAGAAAATCCCCCTGCAGACCTTCCTCGGTGAGCGAAGAGAGACTCTTCCTGTGCATTCTAAAATTGTACAAAGTTAAAAAGAACATTCAGAACATAAAAACTAGGGTTGGGATTCGATTATAAATTTGTAATCGATGTCAATCCAATAATTTTGACATCACATCGAAAAACAATTCGACACCAAAATTATTTTCGACATTAAAAAAAATTATTAATTTAAAAAAAATCTCTTTTTAATGTAAAAATATGGTACGTAATTAATAATGCAAAAGGTAAAATATGGTTTTTACTTGGTTCCAAAATCGATTTTCCCAAAAACGATTTTGTCGTCAATCGAAAGTCAATTTTGCTTTGACATCGATGTCAAATCGAATAATCGGTGTCAAGTCCAAACCCTAATAAAAACATTAAACAAACAACATGGGATTAAATAAACACTGCTTGGCAACGGTAAAGGTAGTAATTTTATGTTTATTTCAAAGAAAATGTTTGTCACAATTTACAGTTGACATATTCATCCTTGGTTGATCTAGTATTATCGTATTGTGGCGACATACTGATTAGGCAAGTTTCATTCTCTTGCAATAAACTAGTTTTCATAACATCTTTCACTTTCAATGTTTCGATTTACGTTCAACAATAATTTTACCCATACTTAGATGCGTTTTAAACAGGATGGTAGCTAGCACTTTCTTATAGGGCAGATCCACCAAGTTGAACAATAACTGATGTGTTTGCTAGTGAACTACAATATTATGTGCATACCCAACAGCTCACATCGTTTGGCAAAATATCGTGCCAGTAGTTCACTCAGAAACTTTACTTAAGTATGAATTAAAATTACTAATGTATCACAGTATTTTGTTTATTGAAAACAATATTTATTGACTTATTTTGTAAACAACAGTTTATTGGCTTAAAGTTATTCTAATGACACTGTTCATTGTACATGAGATTAGATTAGTTCTTCATACTCGACGGAACCAGAGCTAGAAGAAAATAACTAAACAAAGGTATTTCAACAATAACTAAACTTAAAAAGTAAATAGTATTGATCAACAAAAATCCTTCTATCTTTTTAGACATCAAATAGTCGTATGGTACTTAAAACATAAGTCCTGTCGGCTTCCAAAACATTTTTTTCTAGATTTGTGGGCTTACTCGACCGGATGACCGATAATACTGTTCACGGTTCTTCATCATCACAAATATGTTGACTACAGTACGTACTCTCATTACGGCAGAGTGGATGAAATTAACAACAATTAAACAATAAATACAAACTTTGTTTACCACAGATTACCACATACCAAAAATTCCAATCATTTCTTTCAAAACTAAAATGTTAGTAATTTCAGTTAGGTCCCTTTAAGCAGTTTGTGAATAGTTGTGGACAAAATTCCGACTGAAAATGCCACTCACGTCGAGAAAGGACATACTGTACGGACGCTTAGCAAGTAGATGTTTTACACTTTATAGATTAATGTATAGTTTCTAATCAAAAACAATTAACTCTTCAAGGACCTTAAAACAAACTACTTACAATCATGGTTCTCGCGTGACGTCACGCGTAGTCTGCTTCACGGCAGCGGCCATGTTTGTGATACAGCCGGTGACTGGTGGGCGTACCGGGACCGGGCGCATCTAACTATGGCAAAACCTTCATCAAAAGTGATATTTGCCAACTACAAAAAGAAATTAGTTGGTCAAGACTTGGCGAGATACGAAAGTAAAATTGTTCTATGTAATGGCGTTAACCCTACTACCTTCTGCGAGAGCGATTATTCTCGGGAAGTTTCCTTTTTGCCTAGTGTAACGTACGTTGACATCGTCAACTACTTGGTGTTATCAACAAACAGTGTTTCAAAGGACCAAATAAAGGCATACAAATCTTTGGAAGCTCACAACTTCTTCACAAGTGTGGGTCGATCCTTGTATCAACACCAAATGTTTAACAACACATAAAGTGGTTCTTCTTGGCAAAGTTAGTAGCCCCTAGGCTAGGCCTAGAGTCTAGTAGGCCTAAGCTAGACCTAGGCCCTACCCTAACCAGTTACCACATTTTTTAGATTCTGCATCTTAATTTGGCCCTGGTCCTAGGCCTACACCTTTATGTGCAGGACCTATGTCACATTTTAGGATAGAGCCTAGGGCCTACCCTACACCAGTGGCGGCGCTACGGGGGTGCATGGGGGGGCAATTGCCCCCCCAGTCGTAGTACACTGTTCTAAATTAATGTATATCGATTGCATTTTATAATAAATTGTTCCTACCGTAATTCCAGTAATGCTTATAATTATAAAAGAAGCGACTGTTCCAGAACGAGTTTTTGTTTTGTTTTGTTTTGCACTGTAACATTACTAAAATTAAATCATCAAATCACAAATTAAATACAACAAACTGTACATATTTGTGTTTATTTTACCAAGTGTTTATCCTTCATAAAAAAAACGGTAATCCCCACAGTTGCCATTTTTCAGTTAAAACATGACGAAATAACTGTAGTATGGTGAAATTTTTTTCGCCTTCGGCGGCTGGGGCTTCGACCCCAGCTACCCGCCACTGATTGCCCCCCCACTTTATTACCTTGCCCATCCTCTGCCCCCCCAATGATCTTCGTCTGCCGCCGCCTAGTAAACATCAATAAATATTTAACAGTTGATGAATAGGGCCAGGCTATCCAGCCTTCAAGCACAGGGCTTAGGCTAGGCCAAAGATTACACATGTGGGGTTTCAAAAATTACCATTGTGTAATCTATGTCTAGGCCTAAGCCCTGTGCTTGAAGGCTGGATAGGCCTGGCCCTATTCATCAACTGTTGAATATTTATTGACATTTACTAGTGTAGGGTAGGCCCTAGGCTCTATCCTAAAATGTGACATAGGGCCTGCACATAAAGGTGTAGGCCTAGGACCAGGGCCAAATTAAGATGCGGAATCTAAAAAATGTGGTTACTGGTTAGGGTAGGGCCTAGGTCTAGCCCTAGCTAGACTTAGGCTACTAGACTCTAGGCCTAGGGGCTACTAACTTTGCCAAGAAGAACCACTTTATCTGTTGTTAAACATTTGGTGTTGATACAAGGATCGACCCATCCACTTGTAAAGAAGTTGTGAGCTTCCAAAGATTTGTATGCCTTCATTTGGTCCTTTGAAACACTGTTTGTTGATAACACCAAGTAGTTGACGATGTCAACGTACGTTACACTCGGCAAAAAGGAAACTTCCCGAGAATAATCGCTCTCGCAGAGGTCGTAGGGGTCAACGCCATCACATAGAACAATTTTACTTTCGTATCTCGCCAAGTCTTGACCAACTAATTTCTTTTTGTAGTCGGCAAATATCACTTTTGATGAAGGTTTTGCCATGGTTAGATGTGTCCGGTACGCCCACCAGTCACCGGCTGTATCGCAAAGATGGCCGCCGCTGACTAGTCACGTGATAGTTGTGACGTACGTGCAACCTATGAATAGACATATTATACACTAATAAAATAACAAAAAAATATTATTATATTGTCTACGTCAAATTAAGACTTGGTTAACTACTCACAATAGGGAGTCTTTGTTGAAGACCCAAGATCAATCCACTGGATTTGATTTTCAAAGCTAATAAATTCAAAGCAATATCATCCCATCTCCTCTCCACTTGTCACATAGGAAGTGAATCTGACGTGTCGATCGCTAACGTGTTACTTCTAATGGAATGTTTCACGGAATGCCTGGATCAGTCTCTACATTCTGTACGTATTCTGGTACTAGAACGCGGGGTGCCTGTTGGGTGGTGCCTGCCAAGAGCGTTTTAACCCAACCGGCTGCAACCACTGACCTCTATATACTTACGTGGACTGCGCATGCTATACTGTAACCTTGAAGCCAACATGGGCCTAAAGCGATGGGCGAAAAGTCCGAATCCAATGGGCCTACTGAACGGCCATTTGCACCGTCCCTCTATTGTATTGCAATTCTATTGCGATTTCACCGCCGTCTAGATATGTAAATCTTAACGTCCAGATGGCGGTTTGTGACTAGCCTGTTTTGAGGTTATGTTGACTAGTAGACCTACATTACAGTGGTCTATTATCACTTATAAGGGTCACTCAGGATGCCTAGGAATAGTGTTTCCTGCAGTGTTACACTAAATAAACTGATAAACACAGGTCAGTGACACAGGTGAAAGAGTCTATTATGTTTAGAGGCATGAAAATTTAGCGTTTTAGGTTATTGATGCTAAATCAGTGAGTATAAATTCTAAAAAAACGCTAAAAAATGCTAAATTTACTAAAAATAAGGTTTTCCTATACCAATTGAGAATTGGTTTAGCATTGTATTCTCACGTTCAAAGTGACTACATTGAATTGAAATGTTCCTTTAAAGCATAGTTTGAATTCATTCCCCATTAAAAATACAAGAAACTCCCCACATTTGGGGTTTTGGTGGAAAGAAGAAAATTAATGCTACAAAATGCTAAATTTGGAAAAATTAATGCTAAATATTCAGAATATAAATGCTATTTTTTCATAGCTCTAATTATGTTTAGTTATTTTGAATCTGCCGCTGATTAGGGACGTTGGAAATGAACTTCCGCCAACTTTCCATCTCAATATTTGCCAGGTATGCATCAGCAGTCCAGGTACGTATAAAGACTAAAGAGGTCAGTAGCTGCAACTCCGCGGAAAAATGCAATATGGTGAAGTGATGGGACTTAAAAGAGTGAGGGACTCGAGGAAAACATAAGCGCCGCAGAGATGAAACTTCTAAGGCGCAAAGCGAGAATATCAAAGTTTGACGAAGTCAAAATTATCACTAAAACCTGTCACAGTATTGTAAGTCACTAGTTAAACTATGGAGAGTAATGCTTATCAATTAAGAGGGAGCTCGACGTGCAACAGACAACATAACATAATATGCTTGCACTAACAAAAACAAGTGATACACAGGCCTTTAGGCATGCTTGATGTATTTTCTTTGAATTTAAATCACTACCAGCGAGAGTCTGATAAGCACAGTCAATAACTGCACCTGCTTCTAGCCAAAGATCTTGTGAAATCTGGGGACTACAACCAATGCCTTTGTAACGATGTGAATAAAATCGCTTTGATTCCCGTAACAAAGGCCTAGTCTCTGTACTATTCATACAATGTAGCCAATTAATCCTGTCAAATAAGATCGTATATTGACGTTTGGATGAAAAAATTGCGATGTCGCTGAATTTTGCAGAGACCTTCCTTATATAATACTTATAAACATACTAAAACTCCCCTACAATCGGAGTGGAGCTTCGGCCGCCATATTGGAAAATGGCGGCCAAAAGGTGTTTGTTATCGAATATCTCCAAATTGGTTTGAGATAGACAAAATATCTCAATGGCAAAAATATATCCCATTTAATTCCCTACAAAACAGGTGTCTTCTATAGTTTTGGTAGGGGCAAAGGTTACGTCACAAAATCGTGGTTTATATGTTGCTCATTGGAGTACCAGCTTATTTCCAAATTTTCACGCCCAGCATCAAACAATGCCCGGTAAATCCGTAAGAAATCGATTTAAATACAAAAGGACTTTTGTACGGGGTTAATGAAAGCTTCCACAGTATTTTAAAAAATCAGGTCTGCGAAATCGAATTTTGCATTTACCCGGAATTTTGGTTTTTCCATTGTTGGCATTTCCTCAAAAATGCCCTTTTTGACTGTCCATTATTAAGCACTAAATAGCATTGGAGGAAAAATTCTTCCTACGCACATTGAAATGACTCAAATAATGATCCGATTACAACCAAAGTTTAAATCCAATATGGTTGCTAATTCCTAATATCCACAGCATCAAAGTGAATTATGTAACAAAAAGAGTGTAAAAACAGCACGAAAACAGTATTCATATTGTGAATATTAGGAATTAGCAGCCATATTGGATTTAAACTTTGGTTGTAATCGGATCATTATTTAAGTCATTTCAATGTGCGTAGAAATAATTTTTCCTTCAATGCTATTTAGTGCTTAATAATGGACAGTAAAATATGGCATTTTTTAGGAAATGCCAACAATGGAAAAACCCAAATTCCGGGTAAATTCAAAATCCGATTTTGCAGAACTGATTTTTTTAAATACTAACGGAAGCTTTCATGAACCCCGTACAAAAGTCCTTTTGTATTTAAATCGATTTCTTACGGATTTACCGGGCATTGTTTGATGCTGGGCGTGAAAATTTGGAAATTAGCTCGTACTCCAATAAGCAACATATAAACCACGATTTTGTGACGTAACCTTTGCCCCTACCAAAACTATAGAAGACACCTGTTTTGTAGGGAATTAAATGGGATATATTTTTGCCATTGAGATATTTTGTCTATCTCAAACAAATTTGGAGATATTCGATAACAAACACTTTTTGGCCGCCATTTTCCAATATGGCGGCCGAAGCTCCAGTCCGATTGTAGGGGAGTTTTAGTATGTTGATAAGTATCCTTTAAGGAAGGTCTCTGCAAAAATTCAGCGACATCGCAATTTTTTCCTCCAAAAATTCTTATTTGACAGGATTAAATTGTGAAGCAGTGTTTAGTCAAACAAAGTAAGACTTTATGGATGCCAAGATGGCACTGAGTTACTTCTCTATGTTTAAATAAAGCATCATATGAAAGGTGACTCGTCACCCCCCGACCCGGCGCACATTGGAATACGGGTCTTATATTATTATTAACATATCAACAACACTTAAAAACAAAATGGCTCTTAGCCATCGTGTGTTCTCTTGTGTTGGTGAGGAGACTGTTACTAGAAAACATTTTTTCACATACAGAGCACGAGTAGGGCTTCTCGCCCGTGTGTGTTCTCATGTGTAAGGTAAGGTGACAGTTATGAGAAAACGTTGTTTTACATACAGAGCACGAGTAGGACTTCTCGCCCATGTGTGTGCTCTTGTGTGTGGTAAGGTGACTGTTTATTAGAAAACATTTTTCCACACACAGAGCACGAGTAGGACTTCTCGCCCGTGTGTGTTCTCATGTGTCTGGTAAGGTACCGCTCGTAGAAAACTTTCTTTTACATACAGTGCAAGAAAATGGCTTCTCGCTTGTGTGTGTTCTCATGTGTGTGGTAAGGTGACTGTTATTAAAACGTTGTTTTACATACAGAACACGAAAAGGGCTTCTCGCCCGTGTGTGTTCTCATGTGTGTTGTAAGGTCACGCTGCTAGAAAACATTTTTCCACATACAGAACACGAGTAGGGCTTCTCGCCCGTGTGTGTTCGCTGTGTCTGGTAAAGTCACCGCTCTGAGAAAACGATTTTCCACATACAGAGCAAGAGAATGGCTTCTTGCCCGTGTGTGTTCTCGTGTGCGACCTGATGTGAACGATTAGACGACACTTCGTGGGAAACCTTGCTCCACATGCATCACAACCATATTCAGAATCTTCTTCATGTGATCTCTTGTGCGTCAATAGGAGACTGCGGTCACTGAATGACACATCACAAATCTTACATCTAAATAACTTGCTGTGTTGTTCCTCGCGTTTTGCAGGACTAGGAGGATCAGTGAAGCTCTCCTCACGCGGCTTTACAGAGGAGGGGGGGCGCAAGTGCTGCTTCACGCGGGAACCTCCACCGGGGTTTGAAGAGTTACTTGAATAAAAAGTTAGTTCTTCAGAATATTCCTTTGTTGATGCTTCAGATATATGCCCAGAATGAAGGCTAGATCCATCAGAATACCGGGCTGTGCAGAGGCCTACATCACTGGCAAAGAGTTTGTTATGTGTGTGCGACCTGATGTGAACGATTAGACGATTCTTCGTGGGAAACCTTGCTCCACATGCATCACAACCATATTCAGAATCTTCTTCATGTGATCTCTTGTGCGTCAGTAGGAGACTGCGGTCACTAAATGACACATCACAAATCTTACATCTAAATAACTTGCTGTGTTGTTCCTCGCGTCTTGCAAGACTAGGAGGATCGGTGAAGCTCTCCTTACGCGGCTTTACAGAGGAGGGGGGGCCCAAGTGCAGCTTCTCCCGGGAACTACCACCAGGCTTTGAAGAGTTACTTGTATTGAACGTTAGTTCTTCAGAATGATGCCCGGAATGAAGGCTGTTACCGGATGGCAACAGCAATTCATCTATAAAAAATACACATACTTTATTGATTCGCTTATAGATTAAAACGAGTAATGGCCGCACCCTTAATTGGGGCCCCCAAAACTTTAAAGATTAGGATATAAATAATATTGACAAATGGCTTCACATAATGGCTACAGGCCACTTAGTAAATTTCAAATGTAATCATATTAAATGTATCCTAGGCAATATTCTCACATACTAAATACGAACTACTAACTACTCACACAGCTAGAGAAACTTTTTCCCAGATATACACACTACTTGTAGTAGTGTTTGCTAAGCCCAACCAAAGTAATATATTGCTTTAGTGATGACATCGGATACCCGGAAACCGTTTCTATAGAGATCCGGTTCCGACTCTTCAAAACGGTTCTATTTTTTCAAGTACTACTATACAACAGTGAACTTCACGGACCACGTTTACTCCCCGTTTTTTTTTTTTTAATTTTGCCTTGGGCGGCTGGGGCTGTGCCCCAGACCCCTTCGTTTCCCACAGAATAAGACTTTAAAATTGTGTGCACCGCCACAATAATAACTCACGAGCCGCCCCTGCGTATCACTCATATCACAAGCAAAACCAGTGTGTAGGGCCGATACGACAAATTTCTAGCGCTAGGGAAATGCATATACGCCCCTATACACACCACTGCCCTCCACCCTAATCTCACGCGCTGAACTGTGGCAGTAGACTAGTCCGTTTGGGCCAAGGGATTAAGCCAGTCGGTTCATCTATAGTAAAAATATTAAATTTTGTAATCTTGAAAATCAGCTCAGGACACAACAGGTCATGCATAAATTTACTAGCAATGGTTAAAATATGTTTAGTCTTCAATCAGAAAAAAAAAACCACTGAGAGTTAGAAAAAAAAACATGGGTTTTTGCCAACCCTGCACTCCCCCCTCCGTGCCACACAATAGTGGGTACAGCACTCGCCTAGCTAGCTAGCTTTTTGAAGTTTTAAGTTTGCGTGGGATCTCTTTACTTTTGCAAGTGCTTTTTGAACGCATTGTAGGCGATTGTTGTCAATTTTCTATGGTTACTTGTTAACTGTTTATTATACACTTCATGAAACTCATATTAAAACCTTTATGTCTATGAATTCTGCCGAACTTTTTCAGCTTTTTCTTTCTTTCAAAGGCAATACATCACCATTACCCTTTAAAGTCCCATGTGAAATATGAACGTTGTAGCCCCACCCATTTGGTCAGAATCGGCCCAAATATCACGAAAATATAGCATTAAAAATTTTAAAAAATCGTAAAAGTACGATATTCATGAGAAATATTTCTTCAATTGTACCCAAAAACGTGGCAGGTCTAAGTTCGGAGATTTCAAAGGTCCCCTCCAATTTTCATCAAGATCGCATATGTCGTTTGCCCGGTAGAGCGCAAACAAGCAGACAGAGAGAAAAAAACAAAAACATACATTGGAGCTAAATTTTTTGAGGAGTCAGTGAAATTGAAGTCTTCGCTTCGCTCATCCAATTATTCTCATTTCGATATGAATGTTTCATATCGTTTGACATCCCCAATTAAAAGACATGAAATATTCGCAAATATAGGCCTATTTAATAATTATTTCTCCCCAATTTTAAAGACATGAAATATTTGCAAATATATTCAATAATTATTATTTCTTTAAAAGAATTGGGATGAAGTGTAGTGTGCAGAAAAATTCATGTTGTCTGACAACATACGAGTAGAAAGACAATATTCAGAAGCTGTTCTGCTGGGTGACCACCCTGCCACACTTACCCTCATTGAGATTGGGTTCTGGCTCTGGCTCTGGCTCAGCATCAGACTCGGATGTGTTCTGTCTGCAAACATTAGGTAACATTATCAATTACGTGTCTTAAAGATGTATTCACCCACTAAACAAAAAAATATATATAGTAGTACACCTACACAGTGATTCCGTCTGGCTTACCTCGTCATGTAGATATTAGTATAAGTAGGTACAGTAAAACCTCTATTATCCGAGGTAGATGAGAAGGGTGCATCTCGAATTATCGAAAAACTCGGATGACTGCGATTTTTGTTTATTTGCTCTTGTAGCTTAGCCTGATATGGTAAAATGATATAGGCCCTACAAACCATTAAAGGAACATAAATAAACAGCCTCTTAGTGTTGACATCCGTTGCCCACTGCTTTACTGATAGAATGGATGTGTTTTCTCCTTATCTTATCTCATAACATAAATGACTGCTTTGTTGACAGAATGAACATGTGGTCTCATTGTCTTATCTCATAATGTAAACAAAACAACTATGCTGGCTGTGAGAGTCTTGGCTCGAAGCCAATTGACTTACTAAAGTGAGGCAAAACCTAATCTGTGGCTCGGGTGGTGGAGGGGGGGGGGACAATTATCTCTGCGTCTCTCATTGACAGGATGTCCTGATGCAATGTTTATTTCTTCATAATCATAGCCAGCTTCTATCATGTCGTCTTCAAGGCCATATTTTGTCTCTTACTCTCTCTCTCTCTTCCTCCCTCTCTTCTCTCTCGTCGGCTGTCTTTGAGCAAGGTCGCGGCGGTGGAGGCGGCAAGCACTCACAAAGACACTGGCTCAACACTCTACAGCACCCTACCCTCGACCCCTGCCCCTAACTCCCCTTACAATACACGCGCTGTGCAATTCTTACGTGACACGTCATTGTAGTAAACAACATACTGCATGACATTCGATGTAAAGAACATAATATTTCGGCCTAAAAAAAAGAAAGGGCGTCTGAAACCAGCTCGGATAACACGGCATCTCGGTTAATCGGAGCTCGAATGAACGAGGTCTCACTGTATTAGTATTAATAGTTTTAGGGTGCTTTAACAGTAAAGATTTTTTTGCGCATCCAAGATATTTATTAGGCTTCCCGCTTAAGAGTAACAACCATATATATACCGTATTTACTTGCATATAAACCGCCTACGAATGTAAGCTGCACCCTAGTTTTCAGGGTGCCATGTTTGAAAAACTCTTTATTGATGCGTATAAGCCGCAGCCTAAAATGTTGGAATATATGAATAAATAGTGAAGAATAATGTGTTTAGCCAAATTTAAACAGAGCAATACAATGCATAGTTTTATCATTTTTAATGGCTTGCCGCAATGTATTTCCCTACCCCCTCTCGTAACCAAGCGCGATCAGTTGAAAGAGTGGTCTGCAGGGTTGTCTTCCAGGAAGGCGGCAATCTTTTGTCAGCCAAAAAAGTGTTCTCAACGGTTGATCATACCAGCCAAAATGTTGTAACTGGCACTGTACAATGATTTATTTTCGTGTAACACTGGCATCGTAATTTGAAGATAAAAATGCAGTGCTTTACGCAATGTGACAATTACGAGTGAGCGCAGAAACTCCACCCGCCTCGATGACGACGTGACCTCGTTGACTGCCAGTGAGTTACTGAGAGCAAGGAGAGGAGAGAGTAGACTGGACCGGTCGACCAGTGCCTGTGTGGAGGGGGGATACTGAGTGCTTGCGCATCGCCCAGCTTCGCGTCAAATGCCGCGCATATATAATCGTGTAAAATGCCTCTAGTAGCCAGTGGCATTGTATCGACCCGAGAGACTCGATGATGCGCGGACAATGCTGCGGTGTAGCCTAGAGTATGACGGAGCCCACGTAGCAACCTTTCGAAGCGCGCGCTGTTCAAATATAGGCATATTGTTGTAAAATTGTTTGTTTTTTTCCACCGGCGCACATAAGCCGCAGTCTGTTTTTTACTTTGAGGGAATCAAATTTGGAAAAGAAGTGCGGCTTTGCCTTATATGCGTGTAAATACGGTACTTCTTTCCAAGGTAGGGAACGTAAAGGGGAGACGCGGGAGGACGCGGGGTGGACAGGCCTGTGCTGGTCAGAACCAGCCACAAGCAAATGAGGGGGGCAAGGTTTTCCCCCATTTGTGGTCGTCTTCGTCATCGTCCATCCGTGTTGTTATCTCGTCGCCGTCGGGGAGGTAGTCGAAGGGAAGGGGAAAGTTCCCTGACGACGACCCAGAGCTCGCCATTAGTTTTAGAGAGTTATACTCTCCTACCTACCTGTCAAACCACGCGAAGGTTGCGAGTTGGTAGAACACGTCCTCTTCGATATTGCCAATGTCGTCGTGGACTACGGTGACCGTCTCGGTGGAGACGCGTTGTTCAGGCGACGGCTGTGAGGTTGGCGGAGGCATGGGCACGGCAGGGGTGTTGAAAGCCGACGGGTTGAGGTCTCGGGGGTTGGGGTAGCTCACTGTCGCCGCCTGGGGGTTGCTAACCATGGGGCACATTGACTGACCCATATTGCTTATCTAAGAAAAAAATTCAAATATATAGTATTATTTCACGGAAAACCAATAGGCAGAACATAGAAGACGGGGTAGCCCAAGAAAGAGATGGAAGAATACCATAGCACGTTTTGGAAAGACCAACAAAAAAACCTTCCACTGGTTGAAATGATCAGACCTGAGGGTGCGGCAACTGGTCATTGTCTTGACTACCAGGTAAAACATGTGTCGCTTAGGTATGTTTAAGCCTAAATAATTAATTTTATAGGTCTCATATAGCAAGGAGTCAAGGACATACGAACGTGAAAATATTCTCCTTGATATAACTCATTCCAACGACCTTCAATCTTTGATTGGATGAGCGAAGCGAAGACTTCAATTTCACCAACCCCCCCAAAAAAGTTAGCTCGGGTGTTGTTTTTTTGTTTTTTTTTTTCCTTTTTGCTGTCTGTTTGTTCGCTCTCTACCGGGCAAACGGCATATGCGATCTTGATGAAAATTTGACACGACCTTCGTTTTCTCTGAACTTAGACTTGCCACGTTTTTGGGTACAATCAAAGAAATATTTCTCATGAATATCGTACTTTTACGATTTTTTTCGATTTTTAGTGCGATATTTTCGTGCCATTTGGGCCAATTCTGATCAAACGGGTGGGGCTACAACGTTCATATTTCACATGGACATTAAGGTGATGGTGATGCATTGCTTTCTGAAAGAAAAAGTTGAAAAAGTTAGCCAGAATCGAGACAAATAAAGCTTTTAATATACGTTTTTTGACTTTTTGTGCGATATTTTCGTGCCATTTGGGCCAATTCTGACCAAACGGTGCGGCTACAACGTTCATATTATACATGGACATTAAGGTTATGGTGATGTAGTACCTTTTGAAAGAAAATGTTGAAAAAGTTAGCCAGAATCCATAGAAATATAGCTTTTAATGTAAAATTTTTACGTTAAATAATAACAAATTAACAAGAAACAATAGAAACTTGACAACAATCACCTACAATGCGTCGGCAGAAAAACAAAGCACTTGCAAAGTAAAGATATCCTACCCCACGCAAACTAAAAACTTTAAAAAAGCTCATCCATCAACGCGGCGGGACTTTAGCGTTTTCCTAGTAAATAAATAATTGTATTTAGAGTCTACCCACTCAGTTATATAACTGATTTTCAGTGGGGGATTTTCAGCAGTGCCCAGCCTCAAAGCCAGGGTATCTAGCGAGACAGTCGGACATCTAGCCTCGAGCCAGGGCGACTCACCTGCTGTTGTTGCAGCTGATACACCTGCTGTTGCAGCCGATACACCTGTTGTTGCAGCTGATAGTTTGTTGGCTGCACGGTCACGTCCGGGTTGTTGAGAGCCGAGGGGTTGAGGGCTGGGGGGGTGGGGTAGCTCACTGTCGCCGCCTGGGGGTTGCTAACCATGGGGCTCATCGACTGACCCATGTTGGTCATCTGGGGAAACAATTCAAATATATAGTATTATTTCAGGGAAAACCAATAGGCAGAACATAGAAGACGGGGTAGGCCAAGGAAGAGATGGCAGGATACAATAGCACGTTTTGGAAAGACCAACAAAAAAACCTTCACTGGATGAAATGATCAGACCTGAAGGTGTGGAAACTGGTCATTGTCTTGAGTACTAGGTAAAACATGTGTAGCATAGGTATGTTTAAGCCTAAATAATTAATTTTTTAGGTCTCATATAGCAAGGAGTCAAGGACATATTATGAATGTGAAAATATTTTCCATGATATACATAACTCATTCCAACGACCTTTAATCTTTGATGCCGGTAGTGCCCACCCTCAAGCCAGGGTATGTAGCGAGACAGTCGGACCACTAGCCTCGAGCCAGGTTGACTCACCTGCTGCATCTGCTGATACACATGCGGTTGCTGCTGCTGGTTGTGGACGACAGGGTTGATATTAGGTTGGCCCACCTGGGTCATCAACTGCGACTGCAGCTGCTGAGGCGTCACCCCGCCAGTCATCGTCTGTTGCTGGGACGGAGGGTTCTTGGCCACATTGCCTAACTGAGACATGATCCAGCTCTGAAACTGCAAGGGGGTTAAATTTAACATCTAGCCTCTGCTAACCTGGGGATTCTGTAGGCCTACAATAAATAAAACTATAGTTCCCATCAAATCAAGAAGGCCTCCTCTCAAAGAGTGACTTATTTCCATGCTCTCTTTGTGCAATGCGGTAAACGTCAAACTATGAGAACAGTCGATCCATCGCTTCCAAATACAAGTGACCTCTATTAGGTGCCTTGTATCCATGTCGCGTGCCGCGTCTCCTCAATGAGCGAGTCTTCTGAAGTGAACATGGTTATTTTATTTAATTTCCAAGGAAAATAACAATACTGACCCTACCTTCAAAAGACGTACGTGTTGGGGGAAATGATAGACTTGCATAGAATCCATCTCAACTTTTTTTTAATAAAATAGGATGAATAGAAAAGTGCCCACACCTGTATGCTATACCTCAACAACTCTATTCATGCAAAAACTCTCCGTAACAGACGAAATATTAATCATTCCTTCTTTAGAAACCCTCTTCCCGTTTTAGAAGGTCCATGCAGAGTGGAGCAACCAGTACAACAAGGGTTGGTAAGTGGCTACCTTGCCGAAGAAGAGACATGATTGACAGTTTATGGTCTTAAACAATACTACCTCCTTTGTATTTGCATTTTACGGGTGGTTCAGGGGGCCTTCTTGATATGTCCACAAGTATAGGACCCTTCCCCAGGTCTAGGTCTAGACATACAGAATTATGCACATGCATGTAATACGATAGCCTAGGCGCTCAACAGAAGTACCCAGCCCACCAGACTTACATTGGGATAATGGGAGTGTATATAGTTCTTTGAAGCCAGTTCCAGACACTAAGTTAGGGAACCCCCCCCCCCCCCCCCCCGGTCAGTGGCGTTTCGTGCCTTCAAACTCAGGTGGGGCAAGTAGATTTAATTCATGTTTTTCACACACATTTTCCTCGGAGAATTACCTGGACCAACCTGATCGATTTGAATCCAACCAATGTTATTGATAAATGCTAAAACATTAATGGAGAAAGTATGAATTATTACTAGGGAAACGCTCAGTTGGATGCGTTGATAAACGAGCACATGCTATAGCTAGACCCACATTGTATATTTTTTTTAAATTTAAAAAATTTGCGACGTTTGCTGTCCACGGGGCCATGTTTCCAATATTATTTATTATTGCCAAGGTATTTGGGTGAACCCGTGGGTAAACCTTTACTTTGTGGATAAAATCCACCACCATCTAGAGGACCTTGACATCATTTCCTTGGGAAAACTATTTTAACTCTTTGGTTACAAATAATACACTGCTTCCTCTATAGTATTTTGATTACTTCTAGGTGGCAGTGCATAGTGCACCTCAAGCGACTTTGCGTTGCCATGGTCAGGCGCGTAGGAACTCCTTTTCGAGTGGGGGGGGAACAACAAATCTGCTGCCAAGCACGGGGGGTTTGGGAGGCGAAGCCCCCCAACAACAGCGCCGCAGACGAAAATTTTGAAACTTAGGTTTTTAGAGTGAGTTTGGTGCGTTCTAGAAAAAAATCGTGTGCTGAATGCAATACCAAATTAATGTATTTTTTGTACAGTAAAAACTATAAAACTAAAAATAAAGTTGGAATAGTTAAGAGATAGACCATGCATGGCTTTTGAGCCAGTTCAAAAGAGCTGAAGGTATTTTCTTCATTATTCTGAGGTTCTCCTTCCTTCCACTGTCAGTGTCAAGTCATAACTTAAACTAACCAGCCACAAACAAGTCTTCGTTAAACACACCCCAGTACCCCAGTATACGGACTGCAATACCGTGTCACAACATCCCGACGCTACCTATGGCAAATATAATGTACTTTTTACTCATTTACAAAAACAAAAGAATCACAGTGGGAAATTCAAAATTGAAAATTCGTTATTCAGAATTTGTTTCCGTGCGTATTTACGGCGAGACTGAATTTCTAAGATTCTGAAGTGGGGGGGTCACGGTAAAAAGTGGGGGGGGAAACTCCCCCCATTCCCCCCCCTTCCTACGCGCCTGGCCATGGTAACATTACTTTTGTTAAAATGTAATTTTCACTCACACTACTTATCGGATCAAAATGAAAAGCAAGACATGGATTGCTCTGGTTGTGAGTTCACCATCGCAAAATTTAATCAAATTGTGATCGATGAGGAGAAATTATTACTCTTTTGTCAATCACACGCCGTTATTGCCTAGGGAATACACGTGTGAACGACGTGGAAAGATGTGTAAAAGAAACAAGAAGAACTGGCCGTGTTTCGGGAAATCAGGAGGAGTGAAGTGTAATTTTTAGCGGTCTATTACAAAGGATACGTGGTTTGGTGGTTCCAAAATGCCGATGAATAAAATCGCTTTATTCACGGCCTATTGGCTATTAATTAACCATCCGTGACATACATTTCTCCTCAAGGAACTCGGAATGAGTGACAATTCGGTTGTAGATTGGTCGAGTTTTTGTTGAGAAGTATGCCTAGATTGGAGTCATTCTAACACACAAAGGGTTGGTGGCGAAGGGAAAATTGTCGAGGTGGACGAGGCGAAAATTGGCAAACAGAAATATAACAGGGACGTATAATAGAGGACCAATGGATTTTTGGTGGCTATGAACGAGGTTCTTCCAAGATTTTTGTTGTGCCAGTCGAAAAGAGAGATAAGCAGACTTTAATTCATGAATCTAGGTGCCCGTTAGGGCGCCGCAGCCAAGCCGCGGTGCGCTACACACTCAAGCACCTTATACACCAAGCAGAGTTGGGGTGATTTCGAGGTGTTACCCAGCCGTCATGTAACGTGATGTGAACTTGAAAACTATCACAATCGAGGGGATTTAGGTACCTGACAACACATGCCAAATTTTATTGGGGTACGACCATTCCTTCTTGTGAAAAAATGGCTTGAAACATGCTCAAAATCACTTTAAGGATGTTAGCTACTCCTACTACTGCTACTACTGCTACTACTGCTACTTACATCTAATACGTCGGCCCGCGACTCTGCACAGACGGGTGGGGCTACAATGTTCATATTCTACATGGACATTAAGGTTATAGAATGATAGTCTCTTTTGAAAAAAAAAGTTGAAAAAGTTTGTTGGAAGGCTTCCAAATAAAGGTTTTAAAATAAGCCTTAAACACTTGGCATATAATCAACAAGTAACCATAGTTACTTGACACTTGTTGACGGTATAAGCAGAGTTAGGCGGGAAAGTGCGATACGTAAACAAATGGTGGACATTTTAAATTTTCTTCTTTGTGTGGAACGAGAAAAGGTGTCATTATACTCTCATAAAACAAATCAGAAACCGTCCCTGGCCTAGGCCAGATGTAGAAAATTATTTATAATACAACAGTGTAGGTCTAAGTTCCATTAGGCTATAGGACTAGATAAATAAATACTTACACTACATGTTTGACAAGCCCTAGGCCTTTCTTAGCCAACCCTAGGCCAGCACTTCCTTGTTTTGACACACTTCCCGCACAAATAACTAGTTTTGATTACTACAAGCCTAATGCAGATAAACAATGGTATGATAGTCCTAGGCTATTCCAAAATTTACGGCAATAATAAGCTTTTTCTTTACTTTTAATAACCTCACGCAATCTCCTGTCACTTTTAATAAAAATGTAAAACAAAAGATGGTGAAAATTTTCAATATTCTTCTGATTATCTGATGATTTACATGGCTGTGGGTCAAGGCCGTCTAGATATATCGCTTCCCTCCAAGGTCCTCTCGATCTCCGCCTAGCGGAGGATCGTTTAACTCTCTAGGTTAGGTCGTCGCAGCAGCGAATTAGAAGCCATCTTGGTGCCTAATTCTAGAGCGGGAATGTAGTAACTAGTACTTATTCACGCACTTTGCATACTAGTGAGTTTATTACCTAAAACACTGAAGGCTGTCAACGACTTTCAATACCACGTTAGTAATCAGGATGAATGCCACTATAACGTCATATAGTGGTTATGTTTGGACATGTCGTCGTTTTCCTTTAAAACTCGCATTTCTCGGCGACATAGTAATTTTTCACACGCCACCTTGAAAAATACCGTCATTTACTAGTGTTTTTATGATTATGTGTAGACACTATTATTATCACATGTGTTGCTTTGGGCACAAGGCATGTTGGTAATAAACTAGGAAGCTTCGCAAACGCTTTTTTCAGGCGCGTTGTTGGATGAGCGTAATTGTTTAAGGGGTTATTTCACTGAAAATGTATGAAAAACCAGGAATTTTGCATTATTATTGTTTTCATTGCTTTTAAGTTTACTTTTTTATTTAATGAATACATAAATTTATTTTATGCTGATATAATGCTAAAAGCAATAAAATGATTTTTTTTCTTGAGCTCTGTATGCTATTTTCATGGGAAAATGGCTTACCAGTACTGATATTTGGCCTAATCTAGGCTGTATAGAGTGTTATTTATAACATTTTTAGTCAATTTTAAAGAAGCCTAGATTAACAGGTTATAAAAGGCCCAGTGAATTCATGTAAAAATAAACTAACTGAACCTTTAGGCTATATTACACTCAAATTTACCAAAAAAAAAACCAACATAAATAAACTTTTAATGCTATTATCTCAAAACTTTATTTCTAGCATTTTTTCCTACTTCTTCTTCAGTTTTAATTTAATTTTTAGTAGGAATTAAGTTCCGTATAATTTCTTTTTAATATGTTCGCAAGTCTTATTCTGACAAATTCACTAGACATTTTTTGATGAGATTTATAGTTTTTTAATTTAAATATGGAAAATAGATATTTTTTACAAAAACCATACATTTTCAACAATGCAAAGGGAAAAAAATCATATTTATCAAACAAAACGAAAATTATACAATCCGTCTAGTGACTGTTTAGATGTATTGTTTTTTAATCAAAAACACCTTTTACTTTAAAAAAAAAATGAAAATTGTAAAAGCCTTAGCATTTTTATCAAAACGCTGTGTAAGTCGTAAAATTGTAATTATTTTGAGAAATAATTGGTTGATTGCGATCAAATTTCACACGAATATATAAGTCTATAAAATTAAGATTCTGTGAAAAATTATTACAATCAAATAAAGCATGTAGGTGTTATATGTCAAAGAATGTTTTAAAAATTAAAAAAATCACAAATTTGCAATTTTCATAAGAAATAATTTTTTGATTGCGCTCAAATTTCACACGAATATATGAATTCATAAAATTAAGGTTCTGTGAAAAAGTCATTTCCATCGGATAAAGCATGTAGGTGTTATAAGTCGCAGAAAGTTTTTAAAAATTGAAAAAAATCGTAAAATTGCGATTTTCATGAGAAATTTTTTTTCGATTGCGCTCAAAAACGTGGCAGTTCTAAGTTCAGAGATTTCGAAGGCCTCCATTAATTTCAGCGCAATTGGAGTATCGGTTTAGCCGGAATCGTGTTAGTTGACAGACAAAAATACGATTTTTTTTTTAAAAAAACATTCCGGATTTTTTTCTCCTGTGTAGTGAAATGAAATCTTCGCTTCGCTCGCTACGCTCATCCAATTATCAGAAACAGGCTTTTAGAAATAAGATTTCAAAATCGTAAGATAAATTGCTCATGGATATCCTACACATCACACTATAACAAACCCAAAGCTATAACATAGGGTATTTAATATTATTTAATTTTATTAATTACATTACAACAAATTACTAGCTTCATTTTTATTGGGTTGTCAATTTTATTATCTCGAAATCATGCTCGAAATGCACGCGATTCTCTCCTGGCCTCTACATCGTCATTTTGTGGTCAAGTTTTAGGGCGCGCGTTCACTTTGATTTTTTAAATTCCCTCTATTTCTCGTGCATGTCACCAATATGGCTGCTATACATTGTGGAACGGGTTGCGACGACCTAACCTAGTGGCCACACGAGCGAGTTAGACGAGCCTCCGCCAGGTGGCGGAGATCTAGAGGACCTTGCTTCCCTCGTGTGGGTACAGTGAAATAGGTGTAAAATTACATTAGTTGTGCGTTTGTTGTTACATGGGAAAGTTTTAATAGGATGTGAGTTGCCTAGACTTAACCAGTCCTTATACCGTCGTTATACCATGGTTATACCACCTATACCCAGGATGTACATGAATCCGGGCCTAGATATTTTACATCCTATTGTTATTGCTAATACCATAAAAATTAAATCAACTTTGATAAAAATATTATATTTTAACAAATAATTTTGTAATGGAACTTGAAAAAGTAATGAGATCACACACATAACAAAAACTTGTAGAAATACAGCCAAACCTTACACACTCAAAAGGAATGAGATCTAAAAAAAGGGCCAAGCTCATCTACCCTTCCACATTTGCGCATTCTTAATTCATAAACGTACAGTGTCCCATAACAGCATCCTCGAAAAGCTTGGCAAAATAGAATTTGCATGTTTACGTTTAAATTAATTACAAAAAAAGAACTTGGATAAACTACTACGTTAAATTAATAATCGCAAATTCTATTTTGCCAAGCTTTTCGAGGATGCTGTTATGGGACACTGTACGTTTATGAATTAAGAATGCGCAAATGTGGAAGGGTAGATGAGCTTGGCCCTTTTTTTAGATCTCATTCCTTTTGAGTGTGTAAGGTTTGGCTGTATTTCTACAAGTTTTTGTTATGTGTGTGGATCCTACCTGGCACAACTGTAATGTCTGACTGCTTCAAGTCTTACAACACATTACATGAAGAGGGCTTCGAACACTACACAGTTTGTCCAGTGTTCTCCTCAGGCCCAGACCGCCCGGCAATAATTCCCTCCGCCCGGCAAAAAATTTTTTTTTTTTTTTTTTTTTTTTTAATACAGGCCTAGGGCCTAGGCTAGTTTTTTTTTAAATGAAGTCATCAAATACAACAATAAGTTGTAGTAATTGAACCGACAAATCTTAGATAATAAACACTTAGAAAGAATAATATCATCACCTTTATAAGGGCCCATTGTACTCATTGTAGCAATAGGACTACAGTAATTCACATATAGCCTAGGCCTACATTACAAAGGAGAAAATAGGCTTAGACTATGATTTCAATCAAATTTGAAATGTTCATACCACTAAACCAACTAAAGTAGTAAGCTACTTTAAAAGGGCTTCAAAAACCTCTAAAACTCGCCAAATTGAATCTAGGATCTCAAATTTTTTCCGGGGGCAAGCCCCCGGACCCCCACTATTTTTGGCCGTACCCGGCAATGTTTATGGAATACCCAGTGAACATTTTTTTCTGGGGAGAACACTGGCTTGTCACAAAGATAATTTTGTTGATCCTGACAGTGGGGCGCATACACAGCATATTGAACGTGTGTGGAGGGAGGTTACGGGGAATGTTCCCCGTTTTGGACGTAAGAAAAGTCATTACGAATCGTATTTGGCTGAATTCATGTGGAAACGTGGTCATATGGAACACTCTACGCATATTCACGACTTCTTCATAGACATTGGAAAGTTGTACAAGATTTAGACCGTAAAAACAATAAATTTGCTTTGAAACTACTTTATATTAACAATAGAGTGTTAAAGGGGTTGTAGGTGCAGTGAAAATGTAAATAAAGACTAGGAAAACGCTTAAGTCCCGCCGCGTTGTTGGATGAGCGTAATTGGTGCATTGAGCTGCCATGTGTTATGCGGATTTTCTGTTGTTCTGTGAAAAAATCAGAACTTTGTTGAAATTTTTTTTAAATTAAATCAAATTAAATAAAAAATTAACTTAATTTTTTTAAATTAATTGTAATGTAAGAAAAGGAAAAATCGTAAAAACGTAAAATTGAAATTTTCATAAGAAATAATCATTCGATTACGCTCAAATTTCACACGAATATATCAATTCATAAAATTAAGGTTCTGTGAAAAAATCATTACAATCGGATAAAGTATGTAGGAGTTATAAGTCGAAGAAATTTTTAAAAAATCGAAAAAAATCGTAAAATTGCGATTTTCATGAGAAATAATTTTTCGATTGCGCTCAAAAGGTGGCAGTTCTTAGTTCAGAGATTTCGAAGGCATCCATAAAATTTCATCGCAATCGGAGTATCGGTTTAGCCGGAATCGTGTTAACAGACAGACAAAAATACAAAAAAAAGAAAGAAAGAAAGAAAGAAAAAAAAAAAACATTCCGGATTTTTTTCTCCAGTGTAGTGAAATGGAATCTTCGCTTCGCTCATCCAATAAGCAAACAATAAGTTTGCCTTGTTACGGTACTACTTTCTGTCAACAGTAGCGACGTTAAAAGTGTTGAAAGTGCAGTAAAAAGTTATAAAAACAACGTTAAAAATGTGTTGGTGTATGAAAACAAGGTTGGGGATACTTGTTGTTACGTGGTTGGCAGCATTCGTTGAAAAATTTGCGCGCAAAGCGGAGTACCCTATACAATATTTTTACCCTACTTTCCCCTTCTCACCTCCCTTGTGTACAGGAATTACCGTGGCCACTCTCCATGTTCCAATGAGTCCTCTATTATTAGGCACATGTACATTGAGGTTTAACAGTACTATTTATGACTCCATGATCAAACGATGAAGATTATACAAGGCCTACTGAATGATGTAGGCCTAGCCTAGCTTGCCTTTACGATCTTTGTGGCCATGAATATCTACAGTGCTGCTTGCGAATCAATCGGGAAATTGGGGAAGAAAACAAGACGTCATGCGCTCTGGTGGTTTTGGCTGGAACTATAATCGTGAGGATACCGAGTTAGTCATAGTCATTTTATTAGTCTCTTTAAAATTCTTTTGGTATACATAGTATATTAGAACATTCGAGTTGTCAAGTTTCATATTATATATTATACAGCAGTTATATAGTTGACAGCTGCACGGACCGTCATTGAGAATGGCTACGTTTTTACCAAAGAAAGCTGCTAATTTAAAACGATTGCTTAGTTTCCCAATGTAAGAACAAAGCAAGCGATCAACGGGAAACAAGCTTTCATACTTTTCTTAAAGATGGACAATACGATGTCGAACATGCTTACGGTGATAAAGAAAAAGTTGACAGGAAGAAGGCGTGGATCAAGACATTGTGCATTGACAAAAATGCCCCGAATTCAATGGTTGTTTGTTTTGTTCGGTTCTGAAATTATTCCTTTTTATTTACCAAAGGCCTAGGCCTTTTTTTACTGTTCATCCCGCTCCCAGTAGCAGTAGCTTCATAGTAGCAGCTATACAGTTGGTCTATCCCCCCCCCCCCCCCATTACCCTACGCCTAGGGAGGGTAGGCTTTATGCTGATGCCTATTCACTAGACATGGGATTGTTTATTTGTATGTGTTGGGAGGGCTACAAGGGCAGGACTGACATGTTTAGGCCTAGTCTTCTGCCTCACTAACCCTTTAACCTACTTAGTACTTAGTTAATGTAAGACCATGGAGTTTAAATAGTACTGTCATATGATTATGGGCCTCGTTGGCGCGTGACTCTAGCCTAGAGGATAATATATTTATTAGTCTAGGCCTAAGTTCGTCTATACCTCCTCAGCCTTCGAACCCAAGTTTATTTCCAATTAGATTCACATGGTATGACTAAGCCAAAGCACAGGTGATTGCACGTAGGCCTAGACTGTGTTGGAAAGGCTACATGTAGGTCCTGCAGTTGGCATTGCCGGGCTAGACTAGGGCCTGGGCTAGGCTAAACAGAACTTGGCAACAGGCCTTGACCCTACATATTCTTGACTAGTAACCACCAATCTCTATTTGCAATTTGCCTAGTAACCTCTAGGTCTAGGCCTAGGCCTATGTGCTGCGGTGCTGCCTAGAATTGTATGACCTAAACTAGCCTTGGTGTAGGCCTAGGCCCTAGCTAGTAGACCCAATTAATGTTCTTCTAGGGTAGGCCTAGGTTAGGCCTGGGTCTACGCTATAACTAAACCCCAATTTAATACATTTTCCCTTTCATTCAAGGTTTCGCAAGTCTTGATTACATTCTAAATAAAGAAACATTTTGTTAAAATTTAAGTTTAACGCTATGTCTTGCATCGAATTTATCCTCACGTCTTCCGCCATCTTGACACGACTGCCATCTATATTTAACTTTATAGCCCAATAAAATAAAGGAAGTGGCTATTTAACCGTAGCTACGGGAAAATTACGATTCTCAATTTGTCCGTAGCATGAACGAAGATCAGCGGAAATAATTGAAGGTATCCGAATCGTCCGCGGGATACCACGTAACTAGGCCAATAGCTTGAAATATCACAGTGCATTGTGGCAGAGTAGTAGCGCGTCCGAATTCTATGCGAGAGGTCGGCGGTTCAAATTTTCGTTTGGTCGGTTTTTTTTTGCCATTCTATTTGGGTCCATGTTTAGGGTTACCATAAGTGTCTCAGCAAAAAAGAGGACATTTCGTTCACAGACATTCGCGGACAACAAGGGGTCTGGGGCAGAGCCCCAGCCGCCGGAGGCGAATTTTTTTTGGGACATTTTTACCGTCAGGATAGCGTTTAGAGCGATCTGAACAAGGGTCAAGGAAGGACAGTTGGTGCCGATGCCTTTTAAATTGAGGGGTAATTTTTTAAATGAACACTATTTTTTATAACAAAACTAAGACAAGTGGCCTAGGCCTACTAAACTTCCTAACGTACGCCGTACGACGTGGACACAAGGCACGAAACGTACGGAAATGGTAACTAAATCACGTGACAGTACACTGCTTGCTGCACAGCCTGACGTGTTGTGACACGCTCGGACATGATCGGCTGCTCATATTCGGCGATTTACGGTCGGTGGATGGTAATGAGATGGTAAGTGAGGGGGCGGAAGGGTGCGCATGCGCCTCTGCATGGAATTGGGTGAAATAACCGGACATTTGCATTATTTTGAAAAAAACGCCCGGACGCCCGGGGCCCCGGACAGACATCAAAAAAGAGGACATGTCCGGCTTTAACCGGACGTATGGTAACCCTATCCATGTTTTTTCTGCAAATGATTTCACTACATTCGGCCCCGTCGCAAACACAATTCTAGATGATAAAAGCGTTTAAAAAGTGCTGCGTCGCGCTAGCCTAGTTCTAGGATACAATCGATAAGAGCGCACCCGAAATCCTTTCCGTTAAAAACGAGTTTAGATTTAAAATAGCAACGTTAAAGGTTTGGTATGTAGCCTAGAGTATTTTATTGAAAAGGTTGGTGGGCCTACTAAGTAAATGTCAAAATAAACATGGCGCGCCGGCAACAGTGAAATGGTAGTGTTTGTGTTCAATCTTTATTAATTATAACATAATTCGTATATTTTCAGAGTGGTTATTATTGAATTAACGTAATTTACTTCCCGTTCCTACGGTTAAATTAGCAGGCCTAATTTTTCCGTACCCACAGTTCGAGTACCTTCGGTGATTTCCGCCGATGTTCGTTCATGCTACGGACGAATAGAGAAACGTAATTTTCCCGTAGCTACCGTCGAATAGCCTCAGCGTAAAATAAAACGCAATTAGCACTAGCTAGGCCTATCTGGATCATCTTTGCATCGCGGATGGCATCCCTAGCCTAGCCCTAGGCTTTGGGTTTCCCTAGGTCCTAAAAACTTGAAGAGCTTGGCAAGACTTCAACATCATTAAGAGAGTATATAGGACATGCGTTTTAAGCAAATTGCTGTTCGCTCGGCCGACTGACACAACAGGTGTCTGAAATTTTGAACATATGTCAAGAAAGTGGAAATATAGGGCTCTGCAGTAACACATTTCCAAATTTTGTTTTAAAATAATTTATAAAAAATAAATTAGTTATTTTATAACTCCAAAATTGACTATATTCGTGATTTTTTCCTGGATGATTAAGACAAAATTTTGAAAATCTATGACCACAGGGCTGTCCATGTAAGCTCTATTGAAAACTTTGCAAAGATTCATTCATAGGCCTATACGTCGGATGCATCTTGGCCGAGCGAATAGCTATTTGCTAACTGCCAAATGTGTCCCATTCCCTCTTAACGCCGGTAAGGTAGGGCTGGAGGCCTAGGCCTACTAGCTAGGGCAAAGATAATACTATTAATAACTAGGTAGGCCTACGCCTAGGCCTACTAGCTAGGGCCTTGCTAGCCTAGGCCCTAGGCATGTCTGTAAGGTTAGGATGGTTAGGCCAATGACTAAAACATAACCTAGGTCTATAGACAGCTGCCACAGTATACCTGCTGTGTACTTACATATTTAAATCGCTTATCAATTCTAAATCTAATGCGGTTCGGCTAGGAGATTGAAAAACACAATATTATAACCAAATAACTTACATTGAAAATTTGATTCCATGCTAGGCCCTAGACGCTAACCGGGGAACCCAAGGCGCCAACCGACCGAGTTGTAGTTGTAGGCCACTTGTTGAATGGAGTTCACTGAAATTATCGACTAGTCGAATCTACAGGAATATTAGCAGCATGTAAACCAACGTAACATACAAAATTCCACAGACAAAACCCAAATAATAAAGCTTATAAAAAAAACTGCTCTATATTTGGAGTTTCTATTAGTATTAATTAACATGACTAGCTGCATTATTCAGAATATCACCTTGTGTGTGTGCGTTGACAAAGAAAAGTAAAAAGGATATTTTAGTGTCGACTTTACTTTTTTACGTTAGCAAGCAAGCTGTGGTACGCCCGAAGAAAAGAGTTTTATTTCGGGCACCTGTAGAACGGAACGAAGTTCAAAATCAGAATTTTGTGAGACGAAGAATTCGGGTTACTGAAGCTGCATAGGCTACCCCAAGTGCGACGCGGGAAACGAGTTCAGTGCATTTGCAGTGCACGGGCCCATAAGGTTACAATGGCTCGGGATTTTTACACACTAATATCTTCTTAAATAGAATTATTTAAGAAATCTGACTTATGTTACGTGAAGCAGGCATCATTTATGAATCCAAAGCACATAGTCAATTATCGTGAAACGTCCTCAAATTTAAATAAATACGAGTTTAAGCCGAAGTGGTCGCGTACAATGTTGCCATGCAACGTGTTTGGAGCAAGAGTTGCAAGAGTGCTGGAACGCGAAATCCGGCACCGCCGATAAAAATCGATAATAGAAGTTGCCAAGCGTATGTCTTGTCCGTCATTGGCTGTTAATACCCCCGCCTCCCGTAATGCTTTGCAACAAATATGTCGAGTTGGGGAGGGAGGGAGGGCTACTTTGTTTGACATGTTTGTGTTAATACTATAATAATAATAAATCGTTTATTTAGCTCTACAAGCTATTGGCTACACGCTGTTGATTACAATAAACGAATAGCTAGGCTAGTGTGTCATGCCACGCAACTGTCCGGGTCCACAAGCATTACAAAATTAGGCCTATTTTATGTGGATAGGCCTATTTGTAGGATTGGTCAGTCTTAACCATGGCCTTTATCTACTAGGGTCTAGGCCTAGCCTAGGCCCTATGCCCTATAGCCATAATGAAAAATGTAGGCCTGGCTGGGCTAGGGTCGAGTCTACTAGGCCTAACCTCCAAATCGTATGCAGTATTCTTCCCCCCCCCCCCAGTGTTCCCAATAATTTTAACTGTTTTATTTGTCTCCGTTTTTAGTGTGCAACTCAGTGTATGCCCACTCTGCAAAGCATTCCTTCCCCGGTCTATGAGTTTGGGCTCATCCTAAAAAAAATACGAAAATTGTCGAAAACAAGACAGTCATTACAGAGAAAAATACTAAAATATGTAAACAGAAGATTCACTGTCAGGCGCGGACACTAGCCAGCAGAGCAGACGACGCAAAGAGACGACGTACGGGCGGAAACTGGTTTATGCGCATGCGTGCATCTTCCATCTCTGTTATTCGTTTCGCTTGAGATCTCTCTTTCTATGAAAATGGCAACATTGTACGCGACCACTTCGGCTTAAACGCGTATTTATTTAAATTTGAGGACGTTTCACGATGTTTGACTATGTGCTTTGGATTCATAAATGATGCCTGCTTCACGTATCATAAGTCAGATTTCTTAAATAATTCTATTTAAGAAGATATTAGCGTGTAAAAATCCCGACCCATTGTAACCTTATGGGCCCGTGCACTGCAAATGCACTGAACTCGTTTCCCGCGTCGCACTTGGGGTAGCCTATTCACCACCTAGACGTCGGCGAGCGCTCGCTGCCGGAAACGGCTGTTTCGACCAATCACGATGGAGCGGCGCTTCGTAGCGCCGAGGAGCGCTGAAGTTGGTTCAGTTCAACTTTTGGGCCGGCGCTCGACCGGAAGTTAACGATATTAAGCGTGTTTGAATTATTTATTAATATATTTGCGTCTCAAAAATCGAAAACATAATTTACCATACAGTTTAAAGCTGAAAATAGTGTATCAATCGTTGCAACTCTCATTCATATTATGACTATTTCTGGAGAGGGGGTAAATAGTTCATCGAGCGCCCGCCTCGGCACCGAGCACTCGGCGCTCGCCGACGTGTAGGTAGTGAAGGCAGCTGACTGAAACTGCAGGTTAACTTGAAGGACATTTTTATAGAAGGAAAAAGTGGAAAATGTAGTTGTTATTAGGGAAGGGCCTGTTTTGAAGGTTGGCCAGTGGATAATAGGTCAAGTTTATAATAAGTACTGGTATGTGGAAAAAACTAGGCCTAATGTAAATTTGTCCAGCTCAATCATCCAATAATCCTACAATAAAACATATAAACACAACACAATTAATTAGTAGGCCTAATTAGTAGAAGTAAGATAATAACAGTGAAATAAACATTGAAGGAAAAAAATTGTTTTTCAAGACCTTAGGAGTCATGGTAGACTATTTACTTATTTTCAAAGAACATATCAGTTACATCTCCAAGAAACTTGCTTAAAAAAACTGGGTTTATGCAAAGAAATTATTGGAAATTGTTAAAGTGGGTGCGTCGACTAGTTTATAACAGTAACACCATTGTTGCTACACACTTCCACTATTGTACTACCATTCTTATGGACCTAAATAAAATGACCTTGATGTTCTCAAAAAAACTTCAAAACAGAGGTATGGGGGCAACTCTTCAATGTCACGGACTAATTTTCAGGTTCCACTGTGCACCAATACTGAATATATCATGTGACGCTAAATAAAAACAATAAAATACAACACACAGAATAATTGACATGCTCGAGCAACTTAGTGGTTTAGTGTTGAACAACTAAATAAATCAACTAGAAAAAATTGCAACCAAGAGTACTCATACTTTTCTCAGTGTTCTACAAATACAATAATGATGTGCATGATCATCTTACTAGATCTACTCAAGATTTCTAAGATTGCCTAGTCAAAAAAGTGCTGTGGGCAAAAATCCCCGTTTGTGAATGGATTAAAAAAATTTCAATGAGTTACCTAAAGATCTAAAACTGTTGATGGTTAATAAATCAAACTTTAAAAGTGATTTACAATAGTGGGTTTTAACTAAGTTTCCACTTGTCTAAAGAAAAAATACCAAGATATGTACAACCAGGAAAAATAGCAGAGAACAGCTGCTAAACATAACCAAATACTACTAATACTACTATTACTAGTACTGGTACTAAGTAAATTTAGCAAATTAGCTGTTTGACTGTTGAGTTACTAGTAATCAGTTCAAGATCTTGTCCCACATCCAAACAGTAAATCGGGTACGGGGGGAGCATCACACTAAGTACATCTTAGTTGCCGGCTAGCCAAGGCCAGGCACAACCACATCGTCAACATTTTATTTTAATATTGAACATAAAGAACATACCTATATCCCTCAAGCCCAAGACTCTAATAATAATAACACATTAGGAACCAAATGAAGTGGCATTTTACTAGGAAAACGCTTAAGTCCCGCCGCGTTGTTGGATGAGCGTAATTGGTGCATTGAGCTGCCATGTGTTACGCGGATTTTCTGTTGTTCTGTGAAAAAATTATTGCTTAGTCGAAGATTTTTTTTAATTAAATTTAAAAAAAAAAAATTAACTTAATTTTTTTAATAAATCGTAATTTAAAAAAATAAAAAATCGTAAAATTGCAATTTTCATAAGAAATAATTATTCGATTGCGCTCAAATTTAACACGAGTATATAAATTCATGAAATTAAGGTTCTGTGAAAAAATCATTACAATAGGATAAAGCATGTAGGTGTTATAAGTCAAAGAATTGTTTTAAAAAAGAAAAAAAACGTAAAATTTCGATTTCCATGAGAAAATAATTTTTCGATTACGCTCAAATTTCACACGAATATCTTAATTCATAAAATTAAGGTTCTGTGAAAAAATCATTACAATCGAATAAAGCGTGCAGGTGTTATAAGTCGAAGAAATTTGTAAAAAATCGAAAAAAATCGTAAAATTGCGTTTTTTATAAGAAAAAATTTCCCGATTGCGCTCAAAAACGTGGCAGTTCTAAGTTCAGAGATTTCGAAGGCCTCCATAAAATTTCATCGCAATCGGAGTATCGGTTTAGCCGGAATCGTGTTAACAAACACACAAACATACAAAAAAAAAAACATTCCGGATTTTTTTTCTCGAGTGTAGTGAAATAGAATCTTCGCTTCGCTCGCTACGCTCGCTACGCTCATCCAATTATTCTCCCTGAAATAAGTGCAATGGTTTCTTTACCTACTACCTTGCCTATCCAAAATGACAATGTAGGCTACGTGAACCCATTTTAGTATGCAGGCCTATAATTAGCAAATAACTTAAAAATGGAAGAAGCTTAACAAGGAGCTAAGCTATCTTTAAAAATAGATTACATGGTGGCAAGTACCTAAAATTAACATTGATTGAATATTGCTTAACGTCTCATATTTATGCACTTTGGCTAATCGAGACGATGAGTGGTGATAGATGAGGATGAAGTATGAACAGAAGGGAGGAGGGGAAACCCGGTACCGGCACATAGCCTACTCCTTTCGAAAAGTACCAAGGGGACCAACGGCTTAACGTCCCATCCGACAGGACGGTGTAACTTTGACACTCATATAGGTTCCTCCACTAACCCGGACTGCCGAGCAGACGTCAAGGAGAACGAAGCCGTTACACTAGCTTTCGAACCCTCCATCTGCTCTAACCAGCGGTATACGTGAGTTTCAGGGTACAGCGGTCACCCACTCTACCCATGACCACGCCCGATTCTGCTTAACTTCGGTGTTCAAGTGCATGGGAAGCTAGCAAGCTCGGCTAAACCGCTGCAAGCTCGGCTAAACCGCTGGCTACTAAAATTAACATTTTATAGTCTTATTTTTATATTATTATTTGTTTGTCTTATTTGTGTAAATATGTAAATCTAAGGCTGTATTAGTTAATTATTACAATAATTATGAGGGAGTATCTCCCAATTGCAACAGCAATTGCACCTTTTCCAAACATCCTTAATAAAAAAGTTTATTTGTTTAGGAGTAAGTAAATAGCTACTTATACAAGACAATATAAACTTACAGGTCATCACAAAGTGTTTATTATAATGTAATATGCTACGTGTCTGGAAATAGTATCAAGACTTAGGCCTAATATCACACTCATTTTCTAAATTTCTCATTTTACCGTACCTCTAAATCATCAAACATCAGATCCAAATCCATAACCTCCAAACACCTTCTAAACCTTTTCACTGAGGCAGCTGACACAACTGAAACTGATTTTCAGCGAGCACCGTCTAGTCTCTAGTATACTGCCAACTTGTGCATAGTAATTACTATACACTAGGCCGCTTCGCGAACGCTTTTATTAGTCCCATTGATGGATGAGCTTTTTTTAAGTTTTTAGTAAGCGTGGGATCTATTTACTTCTTCAAGTTCCATTGTAAAATCCTTTTTGTTCAATTAGGATAATTTTTATAAAGAAGTACTAATTGCTATGGTAATTAGAATGTCAAATATCGGTAGGCCCGAAGATTGCTTTATATATTTATTGGTCACTAACAACAGGTATAAAACCCACAAGTGTTAGGTTACTAAAACTAAACAATTAATACATCGATTCAAAACCATACAAATACGATAAACAAAACATTAAATACATGAACAAGTACTATGAAATTAAAATTATACAACAATATACAACAAGCAAAAATTGAATAACAAAACTATAAATGTATAAAACGGCTGAAAGCCCAAGATGAACGAAGAAAAAAAAAGGTGAGGTTATAAAATACAAAAGTGGTGAAAAGGTGATAATGTGACGAGTGATAAATGAGTCATGCTGGTAAACTGGCATAAACAGCTGCTTCAATATCTGTATTAATGGCTAATAATTTGTTGTAGGCCTAGGTGCCTTGAATTCGGTTGATGGGGGAAAATTTAAAAACATCAATACGAGCACATGGAATTTTGAAGGGGATGTAATTTCTTGTAAATCTTGTAGGGATGTGAAAGTTTATATCTTGAAGAAGGTCCGTGTCGATGATGTTATGGAGAACTTTGTACAGGAAAATTACGTCGGTTGCACAACGACGATTTGCTTGTGATGGAATTGATTGTTCTTGACCAAGTCTAGCATAATGTGACCGGTGAAAATTTATATGATTTTTATAACAAAGAAAACTTACAAATTTGTATTGAATGCGTTCAACTTGCTTAATTTTGGTGCCGTGATGTGGATTCCACACAACACTCGCGTAGTCAACATGGGGTCGAACCAAGGATACATACAGCTGTCTTGTAGTTCTGCTTGAGAAGTTAGCCGCACAATTTCGTTTGATGAAACCAAGAATTCTTAGTGCCTTTTTAGAAACGACGCTAAGGTGATCATTAAAAGAAAGATCTGAGGACATCTGTACACCTAGGTCTCTGATTGAATCAACAATTTTTAGTGCAGCACCTTCAATCATGTATCGATAACGTACTGAATTTTTCTTCTTGTTTGTGTATGTGATCACATTACATTTATCAACATTGAGGGACTGAATATCATTACAGTCATTTGCTTTGTTGATAGGCTTATAAACTTTTAAGTCGTCAGCGTATAAAAGACACTTACTCGATGGAAAACACGTAGGTATGTCATTCACAAACATAGTGAACGAAGTCACTCAGTCAGTCACTCTGACTGAGTCTTAAGCCTTAAGGCTATTCCAGAGCACTCTTACCGATATTTTGAAAGTCAACGGAAAATGGCTAAAAGTTGGTTGGATGAAAGATGAACTTGAATAAAAAAGGAAAAAAAAATAACTTTTTTTTTGGATGGGACAAAAGCTCTATTTTGGCCAAAATATGCAAATTTTGGGTCATTACGGAAATGAATGTTTTAGATGCAATATTTAATTTTTAGCTATGATTTTTTTTTATTGCTTCAACACACCTTTGTCTCTGGACTGAGTATAAGGGAAACTAATTTTATGAAATAACTTTTGATGAACGATTTTTTTCGTGTTCCGGTTCAAAACTCTTTTTTGTACCATGTGACAAAAAAATCGTACATCGAACATTATTTCAGAAGGTGTGTTGAAGCAATAAAAAAAATCATAGCTAAAAATTAAATATTGCATCCAAAACATTAATTTCCGTAATGACCCAAAATTTGCATATAATGCCAAAATAGAGCTTTTGTCCCGTCCAAAAAAAAATTTTTTTTTTCCTTTTTTATTCAAGTTCATCTTTCATCCAACCAACTTTTAGCCATTTTCCGTTGACTTTCAAAATATCGGTAAGAGTGCTCTGGAATAGCCTTAAGGGACCCAGGATAGACCCCTGGGGCACCCCAGACGTGACATGCTCTGAACTGGAGTTGGAGTTATCAATTACAACACACTGAGTTCGACCTGTGAGGTAGTTTGCCAGCAGTGAGAGAACTTGACCCTGAATACCATAACCTTCAAGTTTGTGGAGAAGCAATGTATGTATGGTCAACGCTATCAAAAGCCTTGCTAAAATCTGTGTGACTGCATCTAATTGGCTCTTGTTGTTAAAGTGGAAAGAAATGTCACTCATAAATGAAGCAAGGTTTGTGACAGTGAAACGTTGCTTTACAAAGCCGTGCTGCTCGGGGACAATGTACTTCTTAAGGTGTCGATTATGTATTATTCTTTCGAAAACTTTGGAAAATGTAGAGAGTAATGAAATTGGTCTGTAATTTGTAGTGTAGCATTGTGCTTACTTCCTTTTTTATGGACAGGTGTTATTATTCCATGCTTCCATCTAGTGGGGAAGACTCCACTATTTAAAGAAGCATTGAAAATAATTGTGAGAGGCTCAGCAAGCGAACGTCTACAGTGTTTAATTACATTCAGTGGAATTTTATCAGGTCCGGGTGATTTTCCTGTTTTTAAATTCTTCATGCACTCTTCAACTTCTCGACGTGATATTTTGAAATGGCATAAACTGTCCGAAGATACGTCAGGAAACGGTGGCAGGGGCTGATCTTTTGGGATAGGCTGTTGGAATGTAGTTTTAAAAAAGTCTGAAAACAACTGGCTGCAAGTTGCGCTGCTGTTTGCTTTATTGGATGAGCGAGCGGAAGCGAAGACTTCAATTTCACTGACCCCCCAAAAAATTTAGCTCGGGTGTTTTTTTTTTTTTTTTTTTTTCCGTCTGTTTGTTCGCTCGATTCCGGGCAAACGGCATATGCGATCTTGATGAAAATTTGACCGGACCTTCGTTTTCTCTGAACTTAGAGGTGTATTGTTTTTGGGTACAATCGAAGAAATATTTCTCATGAATATCGTACTTTTACGATTTTTTTCGATTTTTAGTGCGATATTTTCGTGACATTTGGGCCGATTCTGACCAAACGGGTGGGGCTAGAACGTTCATATTTCACATGGACATTAAGATTATGGTGATGTAGTACCTTTTGAAAGAAAAAGTTGAAAAAGTTAGCTAGAATCCATAGAAATAAAGGTTTTAATATTAGTTTTTCAATTTTTAGTGCGATATTTTCGTCACATTTGGGCCGATTCTGACCAAACGGGTAGGGCTACAACGTTCAGATTTCACATGGACATTAAGGTTATGGTGATGTAGTACCTTTTGAAAGAAAAAGTTGAAAAAATTAGTCAGAATCTACAGAAATAAAGGTTTTAATATGAGTTTTTTGAAGTTTATAATACCAATTAACAAATAACAACAGAAACTTGACAACAATCACCTCCACAATGCATTCAAAAAGCACTTGCAAAGGAAAAGTGCAAACAAACGCACAAAACGCAAAAAAAAACTTACAAAAAAAACGCTCATCCATCAACGCGGCGGGACTTTAGCGTTTTCCTAGTTACCTCAATTGGGATGCGTCTAGATCTTGTTTTATGTCTCACATAAGTCCAAAGGCTTGAAGGATTTTCATATATAGAAGAGTCTATTTTCATTAAATACTGTTTGTGTTTGAGGCATTTAAGTTTTTAAAATTTGCACGCATTAACTTGAATTCGGCCTTAACATTGTCAAATCACATTGTGAACACATTGTTGGTGATTGTTGTCAAATTTCTATAGTTACTTGTTAATTATTGTTATACATCTCATTAAACCGTTTTTTCTATGGATTCTGGCTAACTTTTCTTTTAAAAGGTACTACATCACTATAATAACCTTAATGTCCATGTAAAATATGAACAATGTAGCCCCAACTGTTTGGTCAGAATCGGCCCAAATGTCACGAAAATATCGCACTAAAAATCGTAAAAGTACGATATTCATGAGAAATATTTCTTCGATTGTACAAAAAAACATGGCAGGTCTAAAGTTCAGAAATTTCGAAGGTTCCCTCCAATTTTCATCAAGATCGCATATGCCGTTTGCCCGGTAGAGAGCAAACAGACAAAAATAATAATATAAAAATTAAAAAAAAAACACCCGAGCTAATTTTTTTGGGGGGTCAGTGAAATTGAAGTCTTTGCTTTGCTCATCCAATAAAAATAATTGGGAATATTTATAAGCAGATATTTCTGGTAAAACAAAATTTACATTGATCACCACCAATTCACCGCTTTTGGGTAAAACTAAAACATAATTGCTTTTTATTTTGATCACAGATATGGTTAGGCCTACATAACTCTTTATTCTCATACCTACATTTGTATTGTATCCTGGGAGTTTCTTACAAGATCCCAGCGAAGGCTGCGAAGGACTATTGACGTATGGTAGGTAATTAACTGGCTAATTGCCATATAAAACTATAACACTAAGCGTTCATTGTTCGTACGTAGATGCAGACATAAATTAGATTGTTTGCAATTTTTATTGACTTGATATCATTTAATGGGGATTCCTAGTCGAGCTAGGACGTGAAGATGAAGGCGGGCACAATAGTTGTGCTGCTGTGCATCAAGGTAAGCCGGCTATTGGATGAGGATTTTAATGTCTGTCCTAATAGATACAAAAAGTTAAATATATAAAGGAATAAAATGTATGAAACTAAGGTGACACATTACTCAATGAAGACAAAGTAAATACACTGTAGACAACAGAAGCATAACAGCACAAACCTGGCTCTAATGTGGAGGGAGGGGGGGGGGGGGGAGGAGGAGGCAGACAGAATAGATACCCTCTCCCTCCATGAATCTCAAAATGCTGCAATTTTTAATTCAATTGGTCTCCACTCAGAAGTGTAAGACTGAAATCTACCATCAATCATTATTATCTTAATCACTGATTTATATATTGCTTCGTCTCTCCAAGCTAGATACTATTGCCATTGGCATACTAATAAACTTTTTGGTCTAGTAATGTAGATGCATTGTGCTGCAATTTGCTTTGCTACGCATAGAACTCGGATCCTAAGAAGTGTCATTTTCATTGCTTTTAATGCTATCTAATGCATTACATAGTTAAGAAACACACACACATAGAAAATAAATCAACTGAAAAGATGGCATATGAAAAGACATAGTTATTCTATGGAATATCTTATTGTTATTATTGGATTGGGTTCAATATTGTGGCAGGAAACAAAGTTTTTATAATGCAAAAACAAATTATGAGAAAGCTTTCAAACATTTATCTTTACGAATAACGAAAGCTGCACGACTTATTTTTATAAAATATACTAATATAACTGTCACAAGTTTATTTTATAAAATTGGTTGCTTTACATAAAGAAATATAAACAATGTTTTTATAATAGTGTGTCAATGACATACATGTGCAATACAATACTAGACAGCATGAGAATAAGTAATATTGTCACCCAAGTAAAATTTATTTAGTCACTTTGCAAGAAAGGTAGTATTACGTAAATTGTATGTAGTATCGCATTCTGTTCTGATAGGCCTATACAAATCTAAAGAAAACTTGGGTCATTAATGTTTATTATTAAGTATGCAAGTATTTCAAATTGTTAAGTAAATATTTTATCATTATCATGTTTCAATTTTTCACCGTAATAAACATGACATGTTTTATACATATCTAAAAATGTAAAATATAAAATGAAGATAATTTATATGTTGTCACAGATGCTGTATGGAGCAAGTGCCCGGAAATCTAACGGTGAGTTGAAACGCGCATTCACCTTTTCTGTTGAACAAATATTTATTACTAGGAAGATTCGCAAACGCTTTTTCAGGCGCGTTGTTGGATGAGCGTAATTGGTGCTTTGAGCTGCCATGTGTTATGCAGATTTTCTGTTGGTCTGTGAAAAAATCATGACAATCGGATAAAGCATGTAGGTTTTATAAGTCGAAGAAAAAACGAAAAAAGCGTAAAATTGCGATTTTCATAGGAAGTAATTTTTAGATTGCTCTCAAATCTCACATGAATATATTAATTCAAAAAATTAAGGTTCTGTGAAAAACTCATTACATTCGGATAAAGCATGTAGGCACAGATAAAAGAGTACACTACGTGGGTAGTGTAGTCTATTATCTGTGATGTAGGTGTTATAAGTTGTGGAAACGTTTTAAATACAAAAAAAAAATCGTAAAATTGCGATTTTCATGAGAAAATTTTTTTCGCTAGCGCTCAAAAACGTGGCAGTACTAAGAGTTCAGAGATTTCGAAGGCAATCAGAAAATTTCATCGTAATTGGAGTATCGGTTTAGTCGGAATCGTGTTCACAGACACACAAAAATACAAACAGAAAAAAAGAAAGAAAAAAAAACATTCCAGTTTTTTTTCTCCAGTGTAGTGGAATGGAATCTTTGCTTTGCTCATCCAATAATAATATATAGATTCATTACAATTGTTGTTAAAGTTTGCCCTGAATGGTATTTGAACCCAGAACCTCAAGCTTAATACTAATTTAGTAAAGATTTGTTCTGAAATAAAGTCAGCTTAAGGCTATTCCACCGCGTTTTTCTATTTTCCAAATATGCTACTAAGTTAAAATACAGTGAATGGCTTTGAAACATGGCTATTTTAGAAAATCAAAAATATTTTTTTCCAAATTTTTCTGAGCCGGTACACGGCCAATATAGCCACCTCAAAATAATTTCAAACTTCAATTCGCCAGGGCACACCATTCAACGTAGGGTGTTGTGCTTCTGTGACATTAATTTTTAACTGTTTTTCTATGGACTGACTGAGAGAAAACAGATTTATTTTAACAATTGTCTTTCCAGCGAATTTTTTCGTTTGGCGGTATTTTTTACCGATTTGTACCGCCAAACGAAACAATTCGCAGGAAAGACAATTGTTAAAATAAATCTGTTTTCTCTCAGTCAGTCCAAAGAAAAACAGTTGAAAATTAATGTCACAAAAGCACAACACCCTACGTTGAATGGTGTGCCCTGGCGAATTGAAGTTTGAAATTATTTTGAGGTGGCTATATTGGCCGTGTACCGGATCAGAAAAATTTGGAAAAAATATTTTTGATTTTCTAAAAAAGCCATGTTTCAAAGCCATTCACTATATTTTGACTTAGTAGCATATTTTGGAAAATAGAAAAACGCGGTGGAATAGCCTTAATTGATTGAGGTTAAGCCGGTGGTTCTGGGTTGAAATCCCAGTCGGGGCAAACTTTTACGACAATAGGGAATTTGCATAACATTATTTTATGGTTTTACTGGGTTAAGGCCACCTTCCTTTACACAAAAATATCTTATTTTCTTGATTTTGAGAATATTTTCATTTATAAAACAAGGGTGAAAGTTTTCTACATATTTTGGCGGGAAAAAACGGGTCATACGTCACCAGCCTTCATGATACCAGTCAACCAATCACATAAGGATATGTCAAGTTTTATTATTTATTATTTGTCTCTGTAATTTGTACACATTATACAAAAATTACAGAATGAAACAGGAAAGCAGGCCTATTGTGGCCCATTCACCGCAGTGATCCTGTTCCATTCTACACATTAATAAAATAACATAAATTCTCTTATAAAAGGACGATAATGATAATGGTGAAATAGATGATACAGTTTATTAATATGATAGTTGAAAATGAAATGAACTAAAGTTTATAGCCGGTATCAAAGATATACTCGCTTTCAGAGATTATCTTGGCTGTAGAAGCATATTTTGACATCTAGATTGTTCTAATATGCTTAATATTTTATTTTATACATTTTGTAATATCACAACGTAAATTTAACCGCATTTTAATTGATAATAAATAAAAACACAATGTTGATTACAAAACTTAGTAAAGGACATCAACTGTTGTTTATTGTTGGCCATTGTTGTGTGAACTTTGGTAAAAGAAGGGAATTTCGTTGTTTATCTAGGCGGCCGTGTTTGTCATGAAGGCTGGTGACGTAGGCAACCGTTTCAAAATAAATGTGCGGGAAATTGAAAAGGTCAAACTTTGACCCTCAATAGATATTGAACGATTAACTTTTAAAACCTTAAATTATTGTTTTTTCATTTTTAGACGATTATCTACATATTGCACATACTTGTACCGATATCTGGAACTTATGCAAATTCCCTATTGTTATCATTCAATAATATGGTAGTAGTATTTTGTAGCCAAGGTTCATTGGTCTTTTCAGTCTCCGATCGGGTTGGTCGGCGGCGAATCTACGGAGGGTTGAAAGTCAACCCCCATGAGGCTCCGTACCTCGCGTACCTTCGCGTTCACTCGTCCTGGGACGTTCAATCCAAGGCCGCAGACGTGGAGCAGATCAAGTGGTGCACGGGCTTCGTCATCAGTCGGTACTGGGTAATGACCGCTGCGCACTGTCTGCATGACGCAGTATTTGTACAACACCCACAATCAAAACCGGGACAACAGGTATGTATGAATGTATGTGTGTATGTGTGTGTGGCTCGTTGGTCTTGTGGTTAGCGTCTCTGCTTCCAATGCAGAAGGTCCAGGGTTCGATTCCCGCTATAAGCAGAAGTTTTTAAACTTCTTCCCACTTTTGGACTTATGTCCATCAGTTCTTGGGTTAGGAATTTGTTAACGGTGACTTTGGAGCCGTCCTAGCAACGAGGCACATAATAAATTTAAAGTTGTTCTGAATCGGCTTTGTTGATTCTGGTGTTTATCCACGGGTGTTCGCACTGTCCATACCACCGATTGCTATATTTCCTATTAAAATAATAACGATCATTGGTTGGTTATCTCTCACTTGTCTATTGCGTCGTGGCCTACAGGGTTGGCTTGGTAGCTTTGGTTTAATGTCCCCCACTGAAAATCAGTTACATGACTGAGTGGGTAGACTCTAAATACGAATGTATTTATTTAGGTGGGCAGAGATACAGCTCAACGTGTTGGTCATCGTCGGGATGGTGGACTCGTACGCAGAGAGCGAGAGAAACCTCAACAAGTTCCAAGTGAACAAGGAGGACATCTTCACGCCCCCGGACACGATGCTTTATTACGGAAGGACGACACCTACGGAAACCTACACGTAGACATCCCACTCTTGAGAATCAACGGGGGATTCCCGCGAGACAAAAACATAGATACTATCGCCTTGATGAAGGGGGACTTCCCTTCGGGTCTGGTCGATTGCGTCGCGATGGGGTTCGGATTGGAAAACAACACGGAGAGTCCGCTCGTATTGAACTACCACAATGTGACGGTCGGTAACGTGGAATACTGCCGCTCCCTCGTCCCCGACGCCCCTTGGATGCGGTTCCACTTGTGCGCAACGGGGAAGGTGGGCAAGTCGAGAGCGTGCGTGGGAGACAGCGGGGACCCCTGATGTGCGCCAACACCAAGCAACCAAATATAGTCGTGGGCGTTCTGCATGGAACGTTTGGCGATCACAACAACTGCGGCCCGACGGGAGACGACGTTCATTACATTTCAACGGGTTACGTCGAGAAGTGGATACGGAATACAACACGAGCAGACGACCTTCAATTCAAACCGATTCAATTGTGAGCAAGTACAGTAATCCTATTAATTAACTCACTTTAAGTTAACATTTGTATAATTCAAAGAGTGAAGAAATTTCAGCAATATGTTACGATATAAGACAGTGATTAGGGCACAGTGAAATAATAATTAAAATTGTTCCTGGCAAAATTTATTTGTGGAATTTGTGAGGCTGAGAGTTAAGAGCCAATTTTATTTCTGCAAATTAATGCTAAAATAGGGTGCAGTATTTGTACTAATTCTGCAAGTGCTTTATACTTCGTGCCAGCTGCAACCCAGGGGAGCTCAGAAGATGGAGAGAGAGCTAGAGCATCAGTGGATTACCCAATCCAGACTGTCACCAAACCTGAATATCTGATAGGCTCCTCCCCTACCTGTCACAGCCACACCAACAGCACCTTGTAAATTCTCTGACCTAGTTTAGTTTTAGCCGCTATTTTTACTTTTGCAGTCAGTGGACATTTTCCTTTCTCTCTTGAGTGAACAAGACCTCGTGTCGGAACGTCTCGTATTTTCTGTGTTTTGTACATATTTATGTCACTATTAAGACCTCGTGTCGAAACAGTCTCGTATTTTCTGTGTTTGTACATATTTATGTCACTATTTATTTATCAAGAAATACAGCAGCCACCATCACTTTTTGAAGGTAAGCTGTTGGAGTCTATATTTAGTTATTTACACATCCTACTTTCAGTAATATTCTAACCTCTATGTAAATAAAATAAAATACAATAAATATTGACAAAGACTGGTCGAGAAAGACGGCCACCGCCCATTTCCGGCTTGCAACCGGTCACGACGTCTTGCAACACCACCTGCACCGCTTTAACATTACCAACGAACGGCCCCTGTAAACTTTGTAATTTGAAAAACCAAGACAGAGCGCATCTCTTTAGATGCACCGGCCTCAAGAGTGACATTGACTCCCTGCCCGATGAACTGAGCTGGATAGAAAAGGAGGCAGTCTTATATTGGATAGCAAGACAGAAGAATGGCTAAAGAGGTCAACTTCGCACAAGAAAAAAAAAAAAAAATCTTATTTTGTTAAGATATAAATGAGAAAATAAGCTTATTTCATTCGAAGAAAGGTAAAGTAGGTACCTATTATGCCCGAGCCCGACCACTAACCATCCAGTCTGGGTCTAGCTTGTCGTGACCGCACCAAATTGGATTCTGTTTAGTCACAGACTAGATATTTTTTATTTTTAGAGCTCGGTCATAATACTGGGCATAATATGCAAGTTACCATGAACAATGAACATGTAATACTTATTGACATACTACATTGTAATTTAAATAAATAAATAAACATTCCTAATCCATTTTCATAGACAGGCCACCACCAAAACAAGTAGGTATATATACTTATACTACTATAGTACTTAAACTGGGAACATGAATAAACATAAGATCATGATGTTTTTTTGGACTATACACTACTCAAAATGAAACAAAGATTACAATATTTCAAAGGTTAATCAACCTCCTTCATCAGGTTTTCAAAGGTTAATCAACCTCCTTCATCAGGTTTTTAATGACAGTTGAAACAAGACAACAGAATGGGCTTTAAAACAAATAAACAATGAAAACAAATTAAAAAAAATTAGAAAGATGGAGGTTGATTAACCTTTGAAATATCGTAATCTTTGTTTTATTTTGAGTAGTGTATAGTCCAAAAAACATCATGATCTTAAACCAGACCTACTCTAAAATTGTTTCACCTTTGTAATATGAATAAACATGTTTCAGTGGGGGGAAAGGTACAGAAGGAGGACAGCTTACCTTAAAAACGTTAGGTAGGTCGCACAGACATAAATAGATGAGTAGACAAAGTTGCTGATTGATATGTTTCGATATTGTATATTGTTAAGGCACACAGCGGTGGGTGGAGTGAAGATATTAAAGAGAAAAAACGTCTTCACTTCACTTCTAATTCTTCTTTAGAAAGAATAACACTTGATTTACAAACTTTTACAAGATAAGATCATTTAATGAGGCTTAAAATAACACAAAGGTAAGCAATCACAATCATCACATTAGTACCGTCTCATTAGACCAGCCAATGGGGGATATGGCCCAGCAGTAGGGAACCCGAGGAATAAAACTTATTAATAAAAAATATAAAAATCTGATTAAGGAATTATGAGATACAAAGACTAAAATGAAAATACTCGTGTGGACACATACACTAATACGAACAATCATTGTAGAATTTGATTAGAATTAATGTAAATGGGTATTTAAATTTAATTATCAGTTATCACACTTCTATTAGATAGCCTACATATTATGTGTATTATTTAGCCAGAATGCCAGGGAGGATGTAGGATCAAAACAATGGCATTACCTGGTGAGTTGAGGCTTCAGGATGCCAGGCAGGGTCTATAGGTCCTGATTCAGGATAAAGCAAGGAGGTTACCTGGCGTTTGAGGCTTCAGGATGCCAGGGAACCTCTAGAGGTCCTGATACAAGATAAAGCAAGGACATTAACTGGTGTTTGAGGCTTCAGGATGCCAGGGAACATCTAGAGGTCCTGATTCAGGATAAAGCAAGGACGTTACCTGGCGTTTGAGGCTTCAGGATGCCAGGGAACATCTAGAGGTCCTGATACAGGATTAAAACAAGGACGTTACCTGGCGTTTGAGGCTTCAGGATACCAGGGAACCTCTAGAGGTCCTGATACAGGATAACGCTTCACGCAGGATCTACAGTCCTTGTCTTCCAGCCGGCAGAGGAACTGATCTAGGATGGCATCTTCTATGGGAACTACCAGCACCTCGGAGCCGCCCGCGCGCTCTCTTCGAGACCAGCAGCTGGTGGTCGAGGTACTCGTGTCAGCTGTGTACGCAGCACCATGTCCGTGCTCACCAGCATGGCCTCGCGACACACGCGGTAGAGAAGCTTGAACGGCATGCCGGTGTACTGACTCTTGTTCTTGCCGTGCCGTTGTCCAGCTGGTATTTCACGATCACCTGGTGAACAAACAGAGCCAACATTAACCATATCACGGTAGGGGGAAAATGCAGAATGACGACAACTTGCCTTTAAATACGCTCGGTTAGGTAGTTTGAACAGACACAAATACATAGATGAAGAGACAAGTTGCTGATACAAACAGAGGGAATCTGATTTCTTGTTAGTAGACCTACTTACTGTAGGGTGACCATGATTTAAAAATTAAAAACTGTGATTTCTCAAGATTTTGACCACTATGAAGTTGTCTAGGCTATAGACAAAATTTTTTAGTGTATATTTGTCCTCAAGATTGCTTTAAGTTTCGATATGACCACGGAAGGCATGAAATACTTATTGCAACATTGCAAAGGTAGGCTTACGTTTTATATTATCTAAACGTATTTTTAGACTATGGAACTGAAATGGCTGTTTTGACTTTTGAAAACTCAAAGTGACCGGTTGTATTGTATTACTACATACGTAGGCCTACATATTTAGTCATCATCATTATCTGTTGCCACGTCCAACTCTGCGTTGGGCATTGACCAAAGGCTCTCCATCTTCTTCTGTCCATGCCACCACTTCCATTCCTCGGTCTCATGAATGGCTTTGAAACATGGCTATTTTAGAAAATCAAAATATTTTTTCCAAATTTTTCTGAGCCGGTACACGGCCAATATAGCCACCTCAAAATAATTTCAAACTTCAATTCGCCAGGGCACACCATTCAACGTAGGGTGTTGTGCTTCTGTGACATTAATTTTTAACTGTTTTTCTATGGACTGACTGAGAGAAAACAGATTTATTTTAACAATTGTCTTTCCAGCGAACTTTTTCATTTGGCGGTATTTTTTACCGATTTGTACCGCCAAACGAAAAAATTCGCAGGAAAGACAATTGTTAAAATAAATCTGTTTTCTCTCAGTCAGTCCAAAGAAAAACAGTTGAAAATTAATGTCACAAAGCACAACACCCTACGTTGAATGGTGTGCCCTGGCGAATTGAAGTTTGAAATTATTTTGAGGTGGCTATATTGGCCGTGTACCGGATCAGAAAAATTTGGAAAAAATATTTTTGATTTTCTAAAATAGCCATGTTTCAAAGCCATTCACTATATTTTGACTTAGTAGCATATTTTGGAAAATAGAAAAACGCGGTGGAATAGCCTTAATTGATAGAGGTTAAGCCGGTGGTTCTGGGTTGAAATCCCAGTCGGGGCAAACTTTTACGACAATAGGGAATTTGCATAACATTATTTTATGGTTTTACTGGGTTAAGGCCACCTTCCTTTACACAAAAATATCTTATTTTCTTGATTTTGAGAATATTTTCATTTATAAAACAAGGGTGAAAGTTTTCTACATATTTTGGCGGGAAAAAACGGGTCATACGTCACCAGCCTTCATGATACCAGTCAACCAATCACATAAGGATATGTCAAGTTTTATTATTTATTATTTGTCTCTGTAATTTGTACACATTATACAAAAATTACAGAATGAAACAGGAAAGCAGGCCTATTGTGGCCCATTCACCGCAGTGATCCTGTTCCATTCTACACATTAATAAAATAACATAAATTCTCTTATAAAAGGACGATAATGATAATGGTGAAATAGATGATACAGTTTATTAATATGATAGTTGAAAATGAAATGAACTAAAGTTTATAGCCGGTATCAAAGATATACTCGCTTTCAGAGATTATCTTGGCTGTAGAAGCACATTTTGACATCTAGTTTGTTCTAATATGCTTAATATTTTATTTTATACATTTAGTAATATCACAACGTAAGATTTAACCGCATTTTAATTGATAATAAGTAAAAACACAATGTTGATTACAAAACTTGGTAAAGGACATCAACTGTTGTTTATTGTTGGCCATTGTTGTGTGAACCAAAGACTTTGGTAAAAGGAGGGAATTTCGTCGTTTATCTAGGCGGCCGTGTTCGTCATGAAGGCTGGTGACGTAGGCAGCCGTTTCAAAATAAATGTGCGGGAAATTTAAAAGGTCAAACTTTGACCCTCAATAGATATTGAACGATTAACTTTTAAAACCTTAAATTATCGTCTTTTCATTTTTAGACGATTATCTACATATTGCACATACTTGTACCGATATCTGGAACTTATGCAAATTCCCTATTGTTATCATTCAATAATACGGTAGTAGTATTTTGTAGCCAAGGTTCATTGGTCTTTTCAGTCTCCGATCGGGTTGGTCGGCGGCGGATCTACGGAGGGTTGAAAGTCAACCCCCATGAGGCTCCGTACCTCGCGTACCTTCGCGTCCACTCGTCCTGGGACGTTCAATCCAAGGCCGCAGACGTGGAGCAGATCAAGTGGTGCACGGGCTTCGTCATCAGTCGGTACTGGGTAATGACCGCTGCGCACTGTCTGCAGACGCAGTATTTGTACAACACCCACAATCAAAACCGGGACAACAGGTATGTATGTATGTATGTGTGTGTGTGGCTCGTTGGTCTTGTGGTTAGCGTCTCTGCTTCCAATGCAGAAGGTCCAGGGTTCGATTCCCGCTATAAGCAGAAGTTTTTAAACTTCTTCCCACTTTTGGACTTATGTCCATCAGTTCTTGGGTTAGGAATTTGTTAACGGTGACTTTGGAGCCGTCCTAGCAACGAGGCACATAATAAATTTAAAGTTGTTCTGAATCGGCTTTGTTGATTCTGGTGTTTATCCACGGGTGTTCGCACTGTCCATACCACCGATTGCAATATTTCCTATTAAAAAAATATTGATCATTGGTTGGTTATCGCTCACTTGTCGATTGCGTCGTGGCCTACAGGGTTGGCTTGGTCGCTTTGGTTTAATGTCCCCCACTGAAAATCAGTTACATGACTGAGTGGGTAGACTCTAAATACGAATGTATTTATTTAGGTGGGCAGAGATACAGCTCAACGTGTTGGTCATCGTCGGGATGGTGGACTCGTACGCAGAGAGCGAGAGAAACCTCAACAAGTTCCAAGTGAACAAGGAGGACATCTTCACGCCCCCGGACACGATGCTTTATTACGGAAGGGACGACACCTACGGAAACCTCCACGTCGACATCGCTCTCTTGAGAATCAACGGGGGATTCCCGCGAGACAAAAACATAGATACTATCGCCTTGATGAAGGGGGACTTCCCTTCGGGTCTGGTCGATTGCGTCGCGATGGGGTTCGGATTGGAAAACAACACGGAGAGTCCGCTCGTATTGAACTACCACAATGTGACGGTCGGTAACGTGGAATACTGCCGCTCCCTCGTCCCCGACGCCCCTTGGATGCGGTTCCACTTGTGCGCAACGGGGAAGGTGGGCAAGTCGAGAGCGTGCGTGGGAGACAGCGGGGGACCCCTGATGTGCGCCAACACCAAGCAACCAAATATAGTCGTGGGCGTTCTGCATGGAACGTTTGGCGATCACAACAACTGCGGCCCGACGGGAGACGACGTTCATTACATTTCAACGGGTTACGTCGAGAAGTGGATACGGAATACAACACGAGCAGACGACCTTCAATTCAAACCGATTCAATTGTGAGCAAGTACAGTAATCCTATTTAATTAACTCACTTTTAAGTTAACATTTGTATAATTCAAAGAGTGAAGAAATTTCAGCAATATGTTACGATATAAGACAGTGATTAGGGCACAGTGAAATAATAATTAAAATTGTTCCTGGCAAAATTTATTTGTGGAATTTGTGAGGCTGAGAGTTAAGAGCCAATTTTATTTCTGCAAATTAATGCTAAAATAGGGTGCAGTATTTGTACTAATTCTGCAAGTGCTTTATACTTCGTGCCAGCTGCAACCCAGGGGAGCTCAGAAGATGGAGAGAGAGCTAGAGCATCAGTGGATTACCCAATCCAGACTGTCACCAAACCTGAATATCTGATAGGCTCCTCCCTTACCTGTCGCAGCCACACCCACCAACACGGCCTTGTAAATTTGTACATATTCTCTGACCTAGTTTATTTTTAGCCGCCATTTTTACTTTTGCAGTCAGTGGCCATTTTCCTTTCTCTCTTGAGTGAACAAGACCTCGTGTCGAAACGTCTCGTATTTTCTGTGTTTTGTACATATTTATGTCACTATTAAGACCTCGTGTCGAAACGTCTCGTATTTTCTGTGTTTTGTACATATTTATGTCACTATTTATTTATCAAGAAATGCAGCAGCCACCATCACTTTTTGAAGGTAAGCTGTTGGAGTCTATATTTAGTTATTTACACATCCTACTTTCAGTAATATTCTAACCTCTATGTAAATAAAATAAAATAAAATACAATAAATATTGACAAAGACTGGTCGAGAAAGACGGCCACCGCCCATTTCCGGCTTGCAACCGGTCACGACGTCTTGCAACACCACCTGCACCGCTTTAACATTACCAACGAACCGGCCACCTGTAAACTTTGTAATTTAGAAGACCAAGACAGAGCGCATCTCTTTAGATGCGCCGCCCTCAAGAGTGACATTGACTCCCTGCCCGATGAACTGAGCTGGATAGAAAAGGAGGCAGTCTTATATTGGATAGCAAGACAGAAGAATGGCTAAAGAGGTCAACTTCGCACAAGAAAAAAAAAAAAAAAACGAATCTTATTTTGTTAAGACATAAATGAGAAAATAAGCTTATTTCATTCGAAGAAAGGTAAAGTAGGTACCTATTATGCCCGAGCCCGACCACTAACCATCCAGTCTGGGTCTAGCTTGTCGTGACCGCGCCAAATTGGATTCTGTTTAGTCACAGACTAGATATTTTTTATTTTTAGAGCTCGGTCATAATACTGGGCATAATATGAAAGTTACCATGAACAATGAACATGTAATACTAATTGACATACTACATTGTAATTAAATAATAAATAAACATTCCTAATCCATTTTCATAGACAGGCCACCACCAAAACAAGTAGGTATATATACTTATACTACTATAGTACTTAAACTGGGAACATGAATAAACATAAGATCATGATGTTTTTTGGACTATACACTACTCAAAATGAAACAAAGATTACGATATTTCAAAGGTTAATCAACCTCCTTCATCAGGTTTTTAATGACAGTTGAAACAAGACAACAGAATGGGCTTTAAAACAAATAAACAAATAAAAAAAAAAAACCTGATGAAGGAGGTTGATTAACCTTTGAAATATCGTAATCTTTGTTTTATTTTGAGTAGTGTATAGTCCAAAAACATCATGATCTTAAACCAGACCTACTCTAAAATTGTTTCACCTTTGTAATATGAATAAACATGTTTCAGTGGGGGGAAGGGTACAGAAGGATGATAGCTTACCTTAAAAACGTTAGGTAGGTCGCACAGACATGAATAGATGAGTAGACAAAGTTGCTGATTGATATGTTTCGATATTGTATATTGTTAAGGCACACAGCGGTGGGTGGAGTGAAGATATTAAAGAGTAAAACGTCTTTACTTCACTTCTAATTCTTCTTTAGAAAGAATAACACTTGATTTACAAACTTTTACAAGATAAGATCATTTAATGAGGCTTAAAATAACACAAAGGTAAGCAATCACAATCATCACATTAGTACCGTCTCATTAGACCAGCCAATGGGGGATATGGCCCAGCAGTAGGGAACCCGAGGAATAAAACTTATTAATAAAAAATATAAAAATCTGATTAAGGAATTATGAGATACAAAGACTAAAATGAAAATACTCGTGTGGACACATACACTAATACGAACAATCATTGTAGAATTTGATTAGAATTAATGAAAATGGGTATTTAAATTTAATTATCAGTTATCACACTTCTATTAGATAGCCTACATATTATGTGTATTATTTAGCCAGAATGCCAGGGAGGATGTAGGATCAAAACAATGGCATTACCTGGTGTGTTGAGGCTTCAGGATGCCAGGCAGGGTCTATAGGTCCTGATTCAGGGTAAAGCAAGGAGGTTACCTGGCGTTTGAGGCTTCAGGATGCCAGGGAACATCTAGAGGTCCTGATACAGGATAAAGCAAGGACGTTACCTGGCGTTTGAGGCTTCAGGATGCCAGGGAACCTCTAGAGGTCCTGATTCAGGATAAAGCAAGGACGTTACCTGGTGTTTGAGGCTTCAGGATGCCAGGGAACCTCTAGAGGTCCTGATACAGGATAACGCTTCACGCAGGATCTACAGGTCCTTGTCTTCCAGCCGGCAGAGGAACTGATCTAGGATGGCATCTTCTATGGGAACTACCAGCACCTCGGAGCCGCCCCGCGCTCTCTTCGAGACCAGCAGCTGGTGGTCGAGGTACTCGGTCAGCTGTGTACGCAGCACCATGTCCGTGCTCACCAGCATGGCCTCGCGACACACGCGGTAGAGAAGCTTGAACGGCATGCCGGTGTACTGACTCTTGTTCTTGCCGTTGCCGGTGTCCAGCTGGTATTTCACGATCACCTGGTGAACAAACAGAGCTATGAATAAACAGGTCGCAGTGGGGGGAAAATACAAATCGACGACAACTTGCCTTTAATACGTTCGGTTAGGTGGTTTGGACAGACACAAATACATAGATGAAGAGACATGTTGCTGATACAAACCGGAGGGAATCTGATTTTTGTTAGTAGACCTACTTATTGTAGGGTGACCATGATTTAAAAATTAAAAACTGTGATTTCTCAAGATTTTGACCACTATGAAGTTGTCTAGGCTATAGACAAAATTTTTTAGTGTATATTTGTCCTCAAGATTGCTTTAAGTTTCGATATGACCACGGAAGGCACGAAATACTTATTGCAACAATTGCAAAGGTAGGCTTGGAACTGAAATGGTTGTTTTATCTTTTGAAAACTTCAAAGTGACGGGTTGTATTGTATTACTACATACGTAGGCCTACATATTTAGTCATCATCATTATCTGTTGCCACGTCCAACTCTGCGTTGGGTCGGCATTGAAGACAGGCCTTTTCATCTTCTTCGTCCTGCCACCACTCCTCTCCTTCCACCACATTCCAGTCTCCTCCTCGCTGTTCTACATTTTTTTCCTTTTCGTGGTCTGCCCCTTGGTCTCCTACCTGGAATTTCCAATTCCATCATTCTTCTCGGCAATCTCGCTCTTCCCATCCTTTTGACATGTCCGAACCACTTTAATCTTCTCTCTCCAATTCGTTCCATTAAATTCCTCACGCCTACTTGATCCCGGATATCCTCATTCCGTATTCGGTCCCATCATGTCTTACCTACAATGCTTTTCAGAAACTTCATCTCTACTGCCTGCACAAGGCTCTCATGCACTGTTGTCATATTCCAAGTCTCTGCTGCATATGTTAGTATTTTTTTGTTTGGCGGTATTTTGTACCGATTTGTACCGCCAAACGAAAAAATTCGTAGGAAAGACTATTGTTAAAACAAATCTTTTTTCTCTCAGTCAGCCTCTAGAAAACCAGTGGAAAATTAATGTAAAAAAAAAACAACACACTACGTTGAATGGTGTGCCTTGGCGAATTGAAGTTTGAAATTATTTTGAGGTGGGAATATTGGCCGTGTACTGAATCAGAAAAATTTGAAAAAAATAGTTTTGATTTTCTAAAAGAGCCAGGTTTCAAAGCCATTCACTATATTTTGACTTGGTAGCATATTTTGGAAAATCGAAAAACGCAGTCGTGCCTTAAAACGTTGAAATTTTATTACGTAGCCTGGAACAATTTTTTGTAGTCCCTACACATTTTTTTATGGATGTACGATCTGCATCAAAAGTAAATCAAGGGTAATCTTTACCGACACCACCGACACTCACTCGGCAAATCTCGGATTAGGCACCTTAAAAAAAAAAAAGGTCACACTAAGTTTGCACTGAATACTCAAAGCTAGCCCCAGCGAATATCAAAGTGTGGACGGCTTGCCCTATTTATGTCACTAGAAAAACATGTTGATTTCTACACCGGAAAAAAGCCTGCGCTAAGGTTATGCAGTGTTTGGTGAATCCATTAATGTATACAAATCTTGTGTTAGTATTAATAAACTATGCGCTGGGCCCAGAATATAAAAGTCCCAATAGGCCAAATACTAAGTAAAACAGGACCGCCATGTTTCCTCACAGTCTGTTAGATGACGTCAACAAGTGACAGCGCTGTGAATATAGCGACGCCGGAACGAACCGAATATTCACGAGCGAAGCCGATAAATCTTCCAGACTCCTTGATTTACTTATGGTCGATGGTGCACACGTTGACTATTTCTCTCAAAACAATAGATGCGTTTTATTATGCTTTGTGCAACCAGCCACCGGTTGTCCAAAAGTTTGCGGCTGAGGTCTATCAACCCCTTGTTTTTACATAGATCGCTGTTTACACATTGGGCAATCTTCCTAGGTTGGACACTACTGAACCTGCCGAGTATGTAGGCCTAACCAAGAACACACTCAGGTCTTGCATGAATGGACACAGGCAAGACACAAAACCCGGACAATGGACAAACCAGTGGCTCATCACGCAGCATCCCACAACTTGGCCTTCAACAAGTGCTACACAACCAGAGTGGTTAAAGGTGGGCTGTCACGGTTGAAGATGATTTTCGACCATGCTCATATTATTTAATTAACTTTGAGTTGTCTTTAGAATGAAGAGAGCGTCGAAAACTAGAATTCAATCGGAGTTTCGGTTCGGAAGTTGGCGGGAGTGTTCTTTTAGAAGTGATGGGGGTGAAACGTCACCGCTACGAGTCGACTCTTGGATGCGCGCGCAGATCCCTTGCCGGGCAGGTATAAGCGCGTATAACTAGCCGCTGTCGACTCGTGAACATTGTCACAAGAAACTGCTTGGGATTTCATGATCTATTGTAACTTCCATTGATCAATCCTGAGGCATAATGTCGCAATCATTGATTTAAAAATGAAATTACCACCTAGATTTAAAATATTCTTGAGGTGTCCAACAAACAACAAAATTTGGGAAAGTAAAAATGTCGCTCACCTCAGTTCCTCACTGTTCAAAGGACACTGCGCAATCAAAAACAATATTATATGCAATGATGATGTATTGTACTGTTCAAAGAACACCGCGCAATCCAATAATATAATTATTATATATACATAATATAATGTTCAAAGGACACCGCGCACGATGCTATCTTTAGTACTCTTGGAATCTTGAGAATCGGGACAGTTGCATTTCTTCCAATGATGGCCGGGGAATTGGAGACATATTCTGAGACACATCCAAAAGATAGGGAAGGTCATCAATGGACACATATATGTCACCTCTGACGAACGCCAATAACACTTGTCCTCACGGATTAAACGTTCTACATACTTCTTTGCCAACTTTGTTTGAGCTTTTTGTATCAAAATTTACATATTTATTTAATGTAGCATTCCCTTGGAGGACAAACAAAGCAAACAAAACCTTAAAGTCGAGCCCATGGATAACAGCTATACACCGATCAGACGCGTGTCAGCTCCGCAACTTACATTATCGGTGCAAACAAGCACCAACAGATACTTTACAAAAACAAATTTATTTACAACTAAAAAAAGCTCATGTGCACAGCATTAAAGAAGCCAAACGTTTTTATTACAAACAGGAAATATTAAGGTCTGACAATAAGAGTAAGGCTATTTGGCAAGTAGTCAAATCACAATCAATAGCACCCCAGCAGAAAAGTAACCTAACCTTGAATATAAACGGCAATGTTATATCGGATCCTAAAATCGTTGCGGAACAATTTAATGAGTTTTTCATAGAGCTAGGAGTTAATTCACGACCAACACAAAAAGCGGGGTTATCAACACCAGCTCTCGATGAATATCACCAACCCCATTCAATCTTCCTCTACCCCACTTCCCCTAAGGAAGTTTCTAATATTATTAAGAGCTTTGGTAAGAAACATTCTTCGGGACTAGATGGCATACCCGGCTCAATTCTAGCAAAATGTCACAACCTTATTGCAGAACCACTATCATTTCTCATAAATGAATCGTTTGTATCGGGCATATTCCCATCCAAACTAAAATTGTCGAAAGTTATACCACTATACAAACTTAAAGGGAATAAACAGGACCCGAGCAAATACCGGCCAATATCATTAATCTCATCATTTTCAAAGATTTTTGAAAAAGCCATGTATAATCGTATATCAGAATTTTTAAGCAAATATGAGATAATAACACCTAACCAACACGGTTTCCAAAAAAACAAATCGACCATCACTGCAATTTTCATGTTCTTAAACTCTCTGTATGTAGCCCTAGATCACAGTGAGGTAGCTTTAGGGATATTTTATGATTTAAGTAAAGCGTTTGACACTATTGACCACGCTCGTCTTCTTAATAAACTTGATATTCTGGGAATTAGAGGGAAAGCTAAGGATTGGATATCATCTTTTTTATCAGAACGTTCACAGATTGCAGTAATTAACAATACCATCAACGGCACTACAAGCCATCACTTCTCTTCTCCCCTCATGGTAAAAAGCGGTGTTCCACAAGGAACAATCCTTGGACCTCTTGCATTCCTATTATATGTGAATGATGCATCGAATTACTTAAAAGAGGGGAAAGTAACGCAATATGTAGATGACTTCAGTCATCTCTTAACAGCAGACAAGAAATTCACGGAATCGCTTATAGCGGTGGCAAATTCACAAGCCAATGCAATGGAATCTTATTGCCAGACAAACCTCCTTGCCCTACAACCAGCAAAAAGTGTATACCTTTCCTTTCATTCTTCATACACATCCCAAATCTCGAGTCCACTCATTCGAAGCAATGGGAAGTCTATTAGCCGAAACACAATGGTGAAGTTCCTTGGGTTAGTCCTAACAGACACTCTTAATTGGTCGCCACATGTGGATCAACTATGCGCCAAAATCAGAAGTAGCTGTTATCTGCTTCGTAGGCTGAAACCACTCGTTGACCTGTCTGTATTAAAACTAGTATACCATGCTCATTTACATTCACATATAGCATATGCAATCTTATTTTGGGGGGGGTCCTCTAGTGCACATCGTGTTTTCATTCTACAAAAACGAGCCATTCGTATACTATCGGGGGCATCAATTTGGCAATCATGCCGCAAACTGTTTCCCAAGCTCAACATTTTAACAGTCACATGCTCACTCATACTAACTGCAGCACTCTTTGTGCATACCAATCAGAAACTTTTTTTTAACAAACTCTTCTGTACATAGCTATCCTACTCGCTCCCAGAATAGTCTCCATGTACCCCATCATAAGACAACAATGTATGCCAAAGGGCCACACTATCTGTGTATCGCAATATACAATAAACTTCCTACACAAATTAAGAGCATCAAACAAGCCACAATATTCAAACAAGAACTAAAATCACATTTGTGTAGCAAAGGTTACTATTCTCTTCAAGAATTTTTTCAATCTTAAGGCCAAAGGAGGATGTGTCGTTGACCTGGTGACTCATTATTATGATACCAAGCGGAGGAAGTACAGGGAAATGGTTGGATGTGGGATAAGTGTGAATGGAGGCTGAACCTAGCCTCACACCTGGTATTAGAAGTATTTTATTGTTTTAAATATTACTGTTTTAAATACTAAGCTTTATATTGTACCTACATTGTTTAAATATATTGTTGTGTAATTTTGTATTAATGTAACATACACACATTGACGATGCCCATACAGTGTGCCATGTACCTGTCTAGTTGGTGAATAAAATCTGAATCTGAATCTGAATCTGAATCTGAACGTGGAATATAGCGTTTCAGTGCGATGGACATCCCGCCCAAACGCTTTAATAATGATCGATGATCGCCAACATGCCGCGGAGTACCATACCATCGTAGAATAAGGCTGATTTCTCTTGGCAAGTATTTTAGCCGCTTCATTATGAAACAATTTTAGGTTGCTCGTGTGACAATAGTGCTTTGTATGCCGTAAGTCCTGAAGAATGTATGTCCAGAATGATGTTCGACAAAACTCTAAAATCGTGAGAGTTCTCATCTATCCAGTCGACGTCCTTTTCCCTATCCTCGTCGAAATCGTCATGGGCACACAGTGGAAGTGAGCATTGCCTTCCCATGTATCGTGTGAGAGAACAGATTGAACTTTTAGACCAAAACAACGTCTTCGCCATTGCAGGTCATTGATGACCACCACAAATAGTTGATTAAATTATTATTTAGTTTCCAGTCTTCCAAACCAGGTGCTTTCTCTCGACAGCTTTAATAGCTTTGGCCATGCTCTTACTCTTCATGTTATACATCAATCGGCAGGAGAAAAGTGATTGGAACATACCACCGAAGTCACACTTGGCACAAAACCAACCAACTGATTTTATTCACCCACGCTTTGTGACGGACTGGAGATCGAACCCTGCTCGGAAACTTGTGAAAACTTATTCGTCTTCCGTCAGTTACTTGTCCAGGACTATTTTAACACTTGAAGACTGACTGAACAGCACGGCATGATAAAATTCAAATTATAACAATTTAACCAAGAAACACACACTACAAAGACAATAACGCGATTAAAATACCCTCCTAGATACATTCACAGCCATAATATTGTGTATAATTTGTGTTTGTGTTTAATTTATTGTGTGTTATATTGTATGCACAATATTGATGTGATGTTGTCATAATAACACGAGAAGAACATCTTATGGAGGGTGGACAAAATTAATGACAATGAAGGTAAACGACAAGCCCGCGGAGCGAGACAAGCGCGTAACTCACACTGCACGGGTGCAAGTATGCAAGCCATCGCTGGCACACGAGTAGTAGCGGTGACGTCACGAAATCGGCTGCCGAGAGCTAAATCGTCCTAGCTCACTGATGTGAAATCGTAGAGACTTCGCGTTTGCGGCGTTCGACTTTTTGCGTGTATGAGCACATTTCATATTTGTGACAGCCCATCTTTAAAGCACTTCCTGCCAGCTGCAAGCCAGGGGAACTCAGAAGAGGGAGCTAGCTCATCAGTGGATTAACAAATCCAGACTGTCACCTAACCTCAACATCTGCTAGGCTCCTCCCCAACCTGTCACCGCCACACCCACCAACAGCGCCTTGTAAATTTGTACACATTCTCTGACCATAGTTTTAGTTTAGCCGCCATTTGATTTTTGCAGTCTAAGGCCATTTTCCTTTCTCTCTTGAGTGAACAAGACCTCGTGTCGAAACGTCTCGTATTTTCGGTATATATTGTATATATTTATGTTACTATTCTTCAAGAAACTCAGCAGCCACCATCCCCTTTCGAAGGTAAGCTGTTGGATCCTATCTCACACCAATATTATATACAAATATTTAAGCTATCCAAAAACATACTGTGTGTAGAGTGTAGACGTTTATAAAAGTACACCGGTTTGCCCACCCATAATCTCCAGTAGCCAACGAGAATCTCACCTTGAAGATCCCCTGGCCGTTTGGTCGTGAGCGAACGGTACACGTTGTAGAGCGAGGACAGGGCCAAGGCGCGGAACGCTGGACCATGATAGAACTCTCGAACGCCGTCTCGTTGACGTACGGGAGAAGCGTGGTAACGTCCCACCAGGCGAAGTTGAAGCGGCTCAGCTTCGACTGATCCCAGACTGAAAACACATTTTTTTTGCTTAACGTACAAACACGTTACAAAAGATTAAAATTACATGACTTCGCGGGAGTTGTACCCACGTCAATATAATGTTCAATTCGGTCAAGACAATATAATCAACAAGGCCGTGGGATTTATAATCTGAAGCATGGCTGAACATACTAGACTAACCTTTATTTCTCTATTCACGGCACTAATGCACATCTGGAAAACAGTTCATTCTGCAGCAGATTCTGCAAATGATGAAGTCAACAACAAAGACACCCTCCAACAACATCAGCATAAAAATTACCAAATTTACCATCTCTGCTGTAAATTTAGTATTTACTGGAAAATTATTCAAGTTTTACAGTAAATCCACATCACTTATAGTCAGTGGTTCAGATGGCTCAAAATTGTTTTCCCAACATAACAACTTAGTCAAATCTATTCACGCTAGCTCAGCGTGGATCTAGCTCATGGAGGAACTCTGTGATCTAGAACAGATAATTTTTGCTTGTGTTGGTAAAATATATTTCTCTTTCATACACAAAGGCGACATTCCTTTTGCAGCGCATTCATTCACCCCCACGACAACAAAGCATCTGCATTCTTTCGTTGTAGCTACTATACGTCTACCAACTCACTTGCTGGTCCGTTGATGTGATCGACGGAGGTGATGAGGTAGACATTACGCAACGAGGCTAAGCGGGAGATGATCTCCTGACTCTTGGAGCTCCGTAGCATCGGTCCGTCGATGTTGTGTATGACCATCGCCATCCTGAGCTCGCTATCAGCGCGGAACGCTCTCTCGATCGCATCGACGGCGTCCAGAAGCTTCTTCGGACGTTCCTCCAGCTCCAGAATAGACTCCACTATACAGTCCACCATCTGATACAACACAGTAAACAAAGTGTTATGACATTTTGCATCAGTTTAGCTTCAACATTTGTACAACTATACAGTACACTAGTAAAATAAATTAAAATTTGCAACTTTTACTAGATAGACCTATTCTAAAAAGTAGAGACGGACCGGTCCGATATCCTAATTTACCGATACCTCTTTTTCTATGAACTGATATGTACATATTAATTAGATTTCCCTTCAAATTAAGATCTAAAAATATAAGATTGAAAACTGTGTTCAATAAATGGAAATAACAAAATTAAATAATAATAATAAAATAAAAAAATAATAAAATAATAAAACTAGCCAATTGGCCTTTTCCTAATTGTAACAAAATTAAATAATAATAATAGTAGGCTACCTAATTTTGATGAGATGTAATATCATATTGAGTATATTATAATTATAGTACAGTAAGAACTCTCTTATCCGAGTTGGATGAGACCGGGGGCACCTCGGATTTGCGAAAAACTCGGATGGCGCGGTTCATTGGTTATTTGCTCTCGTAGCATAGCCTGATATGGTAAAATGATATATGAGACATGCAATGGAAAAAGGAACATAAAATACACACGAAACTTCATACAGGTTATACCAAATGATTTAATAGCTTGTAAATCAAGCTCACAAACACACATACACAATTAGGCCTAGGCCTACATGTCGTAATAAAACGCATGTCTAGGCCTAAATTCGACGCAGTAGGCCTAGGCCTAGAATGCAAACATAGACCTAGGCCTAGCCCTAGGGTAGCTCTCTTTCTCGTGTGGGAAAACCTCTCACTACTATGCCAGCGCTGAAGCTCTCGTCGCAAGATAAGTCTGGGAAAGAAATAAGATAAGCCCAGGAATAACAATTCAATGCGTCGTGATTACGAATTTCGTGAATCGGTTGAAACATGATCGCATCGCAATTCTTCTTCCACCCACAATGACCATCTTTGATTTGATCAGCTGTGACTTGTGAGATGGTTGGATCGTATGCGCAGGCGGCGATGCGCACGACGCTCAGTGACACTGACGCACACTGCTCGAAAGTGGAGATATATCGCCGATCTATCTTCTCTTGCATTCACTCGTAGGCATGACTCCCGCTAGGCCCTACAAATGTATGCGAGTACATTTAAAAAAGCGGGGCGCGGCGTATGAATTTATTTTTATGTTTTATTTACGTATTTAAAACTTTTTTTTTTTTTTTTTGGAGCTCGGTTAACACCGTACATGGGATAATCGGAGATCGGATAATGGAGTTCTTACTGTATACTCAATGATAATGGTAATAGCCTGTCTTATACTGTACTGTTCTTTTGGGGATTTTGCAGGGACTGTACCACAAGTACAAACGTATGGTAGCAGGTAAGCAATGATTAGAAAAACGATGGATCGGGGTTTTCACTGTACAGTATTTGTGTTTCTTTACACTTATTCTCACCACTTGTAAATACTAGCGCATCTCTCACCTCTTTAACTGAGAGACTTGGGAAGAATCCGTTGACAACGAGAACCGGCCAATCAGGCAACATCTCCTTACGGAAGGAGTTGAGTAGGTCTGTCTTGGATCCAACGCCGTACGTCACAATGCTAGAACAGAACATCGCAGGTCACCATATGATCAGCGTTCAACGGGAAGAATCCGTTGACAACGAGAACCGGCCAATCAGGCAACATCTCCTTACGGAAGGAGTTGAGTAGGTCTGTCTTGGATCCAACGCCGTACGTCACAACGCTAGAACAGAACATCGCAGGCAACCGAGTTCATCAATATGATCAACGTTCAATGGTGATGATAATTTATAAATAATCAGTAATTACTAATTGCTAATTAGTGATGAACCTGTAAACTTTGTAACCCAGAAGATCAATCAGATGCGCCGCCTTAAGAGGGGACGCTGAGCTTGGCCCAACTCAAATGCGCGCACTCAGGTGTTGTTACAAAAGTTTGGAAAAGGCCAACCGGCTAGTTTAGTTTAGATTGGAGAAGGGTTGACAGGTTGGGAAAGCATAGAGAACATAAAGCCCAGCCTGAAGGGCTGGGGGCAACAAAACTTTTCACCTGGTGATGACAACTGCAGCTAATTTAAAGTTGTTTGTTACCTTAAAGGGATCGTTCACCTCTTATGTAAAGGTTTACACAGACATCTATTTACCTAAGTAGACTCCCTTTACAAAAAATGATTGACCCAAAAAAAATCTTAGTCACGCTTAATTAATTGTTAAATGTGCAATGAAATTTCCTTCATCTTCACCACTTATCAGTCGTGGCAAAAAGTGCACGAGTAGCGGCCGGCAGAGTGTCGAGTGTCGAGGCGAGCTGCGTCATTTTATTTGGCTATCTCTTAGCACGCAACACAAGCTTTGAAGGAGGGTGGGGGATAAGACATTGATACTCGGTTTAAATTAGGTCGAAAAAAAACACATGTGCATCTCTCAACCCCGGGTGAGATGGATTTGGTATATCTGGATTGATTTACACAACATGTACATCTGTTATTCACACAAAGCAAAATACAAATACGCCTATACAATCTTCTAATTTCGTGTATGGAGCACAGCAGTCATGTCACTGTTTACAATAGAATAAGCAGGAGAAGGTGAATAACGTACCAATAGGGGGCACTTTCAGTCTTATCTTGAGTCTTGACGATGACTATTTTTGTGTACTTGGAACGATCATATTTCCTTTCAAACTTTTCATTTCCTTTCATTATTGTCTTGTCTTGTCTCTACGCTAGGTACGACCATTCCATTCCATTAGCACAAGTATCGAGTGATTATTACGAAATTATGAAATTCTGTTGTTTCGACAATCAACTTGTTAGATATACGCAAGTGTGTCCCCCCACCCCGGGCTACCAGTCGAAAGATAAATATTTAATGCTGATGCACTATGCCAGTAGGCCTACTCTTTGTATGTTGTCTAATATGCTGTTTACGGTGATTTTTTTTATCTATGTTTATGTTTGGAATGGTTCTTATAAATTATGTGCCAGCCTGCATCTACTCGAAAAACGATAAGCTATTAATAAGTAAGAGTAAATAACACTGCCCGAAAAAACCCTTTCGCGTACTTTTTTACATGTTATTGTATTATATCAAACATTTTACTCAATACTAGTATATAATACTAGTAATAATGAGGTGAGGTATATATGTATACAGTCAGTGTCACTGATTTAATATTGTTAAACGGTGCATTATACGGTGCATTATAATAGATAGATAGCACAAGCCTAACACGCAAGACTTATTCGGGAGGTCCGGGTTCGAAAGTTTGATACTTACCACTGGCAACCCTGACATTTACGTTTTAACGAAAAAATGACGCTATCTTATAGCTACTTTATTAGCAGTATATTTTCAAAACAAGTGTTGTTGACCAGTGTTATGTATTGTTCGTAATTGGGAACGCGGGCCATCTGCTTTGGTTTTAGAAGAACAGACTATTTCGACAGATCGACCGGACCTGCCTCGCGCGTTACACATCGCTAGTGGATGTGCCGTGTTGCAACACATCGCCAGCTCAAGAACAGTGACGTCACTGTTCTTGAGCGCGGCGATGAATTTAAAAACCCCTATTGACGTAGGTCGGGAAATATACACAAACTACTTAGTGTTTGTGTTTCTATTTGAAATTAAGACCAACTTGTCAAAGAGGTGAACGGACACTTTAATCCACGACGCGTTTCGTCCTTCTGGGACTCATCAGGCGGAAGCTGATTTTTAGTGGCCACCATCTGCCTGATGAGTCCCAGAAGGACAAAACACGTCGTGGATTAAGGTAACAAACAACTTTAAATTAGCAGTAGTTGTCATCAGCAGGTGAAAAGTTTTGCCGCCCCCAGCCCTTCAGGCTGGGTTTTATGTTCTCTATGCTTTCCCAACCTGTCAACCCTTCTCCAATCTTAACTGCACTCAAGTGTTGATGATTTCTGATGAACGGTTGGTAATATCATTACTAAATTTTGTATGGAAATTAATAAAGTACTTTTAAATTGATATCCGTAATTGGTTGCAAAAAATATACCTTAAAGATCCATTGCAAGACAAAACGTGAAAAATGGGAAATCCAAAACATGGATTCCAATTCAGGAAATTCCCACCAAACTGTTAATCTTTCGATAAAACCAAATTAAACTGCGCATACACATTGATTTAAACATTGATATCCAGTATGCAAATTTGAGTTAAAAAAATCTGTACACTTGGAATAAATTCACAAAGTTGATCAAAATGGAGTATATTTTGGTGATTTTACTAATTTTTTATTCAAAATCAATGAATTAATTTAGGAATGCGCATATTGGATATCATGGATTTATTCTTTATTAACATTAAGTGTGAAATTTGATAACGGTGTTATAAACCTTTAACCCGAAGAAAAAATACGGAAAGCTGAGCCCCTAAGCTCATTTCCACACCAGCTCCAGCGACTCCTCTTAAATAGTGACATCAACTCCCTGCCAGACGAACTGAGCAGGACAGAAAAGAAGGCTGTCTTGTATTAGATAGCAAGAAAGAAAAATGGCTGAACTTTGCACAAGAAAAAAAGGCACTTAGTCAGTTCCTGTCAACAAGTATAGTGGCCACAACAAAAGAATGCAGATGACTCGAAAATGTTTTCCAACCTTACAACTTTGTCAACTCTATTTACGCTAGCTCTGCGTGGATCTAGCTCACGGAGGAACTCTGTGATCTAGCAAAGATAAATTTTGCTTGCGTTGGTCAAAGATATTTCTCTTTCATACATAAGGCGACATTCCATTTACCGCACATTCATTCTACCCCACCAATACAAAGCATCTGCATTCTTTCGTTGGAGCAAGTATATTAAGGACAACAGTCAATGTCCCATTTTCAAATTTGTAAGGGAAAGAAATTTCACGTCGAGTTACCTTTGAAGAATTTGTGTTGCCAACAATTTAAGCAAAAATATTACTTTGACCTAATTCGGAAGAAAATAAATCTTGGGAGCCTCCAATGCTAAGTATCTGCCGTAATTTTACAAGCTGGTCGAAAGAATGTCGTACAAAATCATTAAACAATCATTATCAAGACAGCTCAACACTTTCGTCCGACCGCCGTCAGTTGATACAGGCACATTCTTCCCGAGCATTAGTGGCCAGAGAGCCGTGGGAAGATCGCGATCTATGACACGCCCCCCTCAAACCCTGCTACTAGACCACCCGCAGAGCTCGAAGTTCATAGAGACATGATGCCCATCTCGAGCTAAGTGTGCGTAATAATATACTTTCAAAATTTAATCTGGGTGTCGTATTGATCATATTATTATTATCGTAAATCAATTCCAAACATTTTGTTACCGAAAACAACATCTGTGAATAGTTTTCCCGGGTGGCTAGCATATTTTTATCTTGTGACTATTATAATGATGTGGCTCGAATAGCGGCCTGTAATCCTGTAGGCCTAGATAAGATAAGACAGGTGTGTATACTGCCGCCGCTGCGATGTTTCAAGGTCACCACGGACGTGACCCTCTCCACCAACAGTTCCCGCCCGTCACAGCAGCTGGTCGATTGTGCAAGCGCCTACATGCCAGCTCATCAGTTTAGCACTAGTAGGCAAGAAAGCAAGGTCCCAGCTCGAAGCTTAGTGTTTACTTGTTGACACTTGACAGTAGATTATGCATTGGAATGCAGTGGTATATGCAAATGCAAGAATATTTGGATGAGGGAAGCGAAGACTTCAATTTCACCGACCACCCAAAAAATTTAGCTCGGTTGTTTTTTTGTTTGTATTTTTTTTTCGTCTGTTTGTTCGCTCTCTACCGGGCAAACGGCATATGCAATCTTGATGAAAATTTGACACGACCTTCGTTTTCTCTGAACTTAGACTTGCCACGTTTTTGGGTACAAATTGAAGAAATATTTCTCATGAATATCGTACTTTTACGATTTTTTTCGATTTTTAGTGCGATATTTTCGTGCCATTTGGGCCAATTCTGACCAAACGGGTGGGGCTACAACGTTCATATTTCACATGGACATTAAGGTAATGGTGATGTATTGCTTTCTGAAAGAAAAGTTGAAAAAGTTAGCCAGAATCTATAGAAATAAAGCTTTTAATATACGTTTTTTTACTTTTTGTGCGATATTTTCGTGCCATTTGGGCCAATTCTGACCAAACGGGTGGGGCTACAACGTTCATATTATACATGGACATTAAGGTTGTAACGTTACAGCCCTACCCCTTGTATTTTTATATTTTTCACTGTTTAAATCTATCTATGTATTTCATATCATGTGGACTTTCAGTATTTTCAAGGCCTTAAGTCATATTTTCCTAACTTGTTCAAGCCAGTGTGATCTGCATCTAGGCATGCAAGGCCCAAACCTTAGGGTTGAGGGTTGTGGAATGTGAAGTGTGGAGCCGAGGCTCATGTTTTTGATTTCGGGTTTTCCCAGAGTGGCCTAGAAGTGACGTCACCCCATGTTAAATACGGAAACGTCCTGGAAAAGAGCGTTGGCTTCAACGTTCGACGGCCGCGAGAAAGGGGTTGTGGAAGCGGCAAGCATAAATGGCAACGTCGGTGACTAAAACCAACGAAGTGTGTATTTTTGCGAAGTTTGTAGTCGACGAATCGCGAACCCCGAACGAACCCGCGGAAGTTTGAACCAAGAAGACTGACCAATGGCAGTGTCCGGAGAGACACACGTGACCGGAGGGCCCGAGGCCGAGCAGAAACCCCGGACGAGGCGGGGGCTGGCAGGAGCAAACCACCTCGATCACAGTGGGTCACGTTTTGGGACCGGGACGGTTGAGTCCGAGGGTGAAAGTGTAGTGCCAGCGTGGTGACCTGCCCTGCGGAGCGCCATCATGGTCGTGGAGCCTCCGTTCTATCACGGAGTGGCCGACTAGGGCTAGGGAGTTGGTCTTTTCTAACCTCTTTATTTTTGTTGAAACCTATTTCGGAAGTATCGACGCGTTTTTGGTGTACCCTATGTAAAGGGGAACCGACAACAGTACGTCTAACAATGACGACCCGGCGAGAAACCGGTAATTTCTAAACCACTACAGAGTTGCGGGGAGCATGCGCTCACATCAGTTTATAGTTCCTGTCTTGGGATTGGCTTTGCGGTGTCGAGATAGGGTGCACGTGTTTGTGCCAATAAAGTATAAGACCACGTGGTGAGTAACCACCACGATGCTAGAACAAGGGATCTCTCCCCTACGAGAACATCTGGGGCTGTGGTAAGCTAAATTAAACATTCGGGGCCCGAGTAGCCGAAAAGGAAGCAGTCGGACGCCAGGTCCCGTCCGCCACTGGACGCCTTCCCCGTAGGCTGGGCCCTACCTACGCGCAGGAGCGCGTCAACGCTTGCGAACCACATCTTTTCCCCCCCCCCTCTTCACTCAAGACCAAGGAACAGGATGGGACTTTGTAGTGAGACAGAGAGGACTTGGATGAGTAGAGCTTTGGTGTTTTATTGTAACTTTATTGTAACCCTGGTATCTCATGTACGTATTTTTTTTTTTGCCTAAATTTCGGATCCGATCTTTAAACTTCACATGAACCTAACTTCATTGTTTTAACTTAAATTCATGTTTTGAGCCAGTAAAGCCCACTAAAAGTACACATTTTTTTCACTTCATAGTGCATGTTTGTCCCCTGCTTTCCCAACTCATAGCGTAGTTTTTGCTAGGGCCCTCAGCCCACGCCACGCCGCTTCTGGGGTGGTTGACCTACTTTTAGCAGCAGTGCCTGGGGCCCCTAAAACGAGCTTGGAGCGGACCAGCGACGGCGCGGCTCACCACTAGCGCCCCGGATAAGGTGGGTTCCCTACCCCCAGTGCGTAGTGTACTGGACCGTGCTGGGTCGCACTGTCGGTACACTCGGTTGTGTGTTTGTGGTTGTTGTGTTGCGTTGTTGTGTTTTTCTATTGCATTTTGTGTTCTCTCGGTTCATTTTTAGTCTCATCTCTCCGCGAGCTAAGCTTTAGGGCAAGTTAGCGAGTCAGGCATAGGGTTAGGACGGGTGACCTTCGCCTACACCACCCCCGCCCTAAAGTGGCTCCATTTGGTGAGTCACGAGTGAATCACACTCTGGCGCGGTCGGGTCCTTCGGGCAAGGTGGTGTCGGTAAAAGGTTGCGACGTGACTTCATAGGCGAATTAGACCACGTAGGGCGTAAGGTGGTGGGGGGGGCCTAGGGGGTGAAGTCACAAAGGGTGGCGCCCAACGTGGGGCACGAGGTAGGCCCTTTGCCCATCGTCACCACGCCCCGAGACGTACAAGTCAATCAGTAGAGCCGACGGTGGGCTCGAGTTATCACCACGTCCGAGGTGTACAGATTAGGCAGGGATAGTCACCACGACGCGAGAGTAGATCAAGTAGGCCGCGAATCGAGTTGTTCATCAGCGGACAAGATGGCGGACAGCCGCAAATCGAGGGGTAGCAACAATGTAAAAGGTACCGGCCCATGTTCTTTAAAAACGGGAGTGTTCCTTCACGAAACAAGCAGGGCGAACAGGAAGTGCTACGGGACTGTTCCTTCAATGGCGAATCGGGCGCAGAAACCGGAGAGTTGACGACCACGGTGGAGTCTGAGAACGAGAGCATGGAGACCGAGCCTGGGGCGTGTCTAGAGGGCACCGAGTACGTCACGAGGCGCGAACTAGGGGAAAACCTAGACAGGGTGTGCGCGGAGCAGACGACATGCTACAAGAGTGACTTGGCGGGCTTTTTCGCGATGCTGGAAGCAAGTTGGAAGCGGGAGAGCGAAGCGCGAGAAAGAAGGTACGCGAAAGCAGACGCGGAGCGCGAGGCACGTTGGGCGGCCATGGACGGTTGGCGCACCCAATACAGCAATGAGCAGGCAGTACGTTACGAGCAAATAAGTAACAAAATAAAGGCTCAGGCTGTAGTAGCGAGGGACAACTTGGAAGTACAGGCGACAGGCCTAGGAAAGCGAGTAGATCAAGTAGTCAGGTCGGTAGAAAAGCTGGCAGAGAAGCAGACCGGAATAGTTAGCACGTTGGAAAATAATGTCCGTGTGGAACTAGATGCGATAAATGCCATGGTGCGAGATGAGCGGGAACGTACCGATCAGTTGGAGATTACTCAGCAACGCGCCTTGTCAGGAGTGGAGAATGGTGTGCGGCATACCACTACGGAGACGCAGGTAGCGCTAGCACAGATAGCCAGCAACGTGGACAGCCTAACGGAAAGACTGGACGCAGTAGGACGCCAAATAGCCAGTGAAGGTAGGGAGCGCAGCAGGACCGGCGGACAGTCGGACACGACCGACGAGACGAGGCTAAGGGCGGAGTTAGAAGCTCGCGTCGCGACGGTGAGACAGGAGCTTTTGGGGGGCGGTACAGCAGTGTCGAGACAGGAAGCTGGAATCAGCACGCCGGTTTTTGGACGACCCACTCGTACCCCAAAACAGGAAAAGTATGTCAGCGAGAAGCTAGAGAGAGAGGGCATGTGTTTCAACAACACCAAGGCAGGGATGCACCCGAAAGAGTTTCTAAACATCTTGGAGAAACGTTTCGTGACTATCGCGGTGAGCGAGAGCTCGAAGCTCAATCTAGCAGTGCAGTGTTGTACCGGACCGGTACTCACCTGGCTCAGGGAGATCGACCTAACTGACTTCCGAAGTCTCAAAGAAGCCATACTAGAAAAGTACTGGGGGGTAGTCGAGCAGGGACGGCTAAGGCAATACATCTGTAACGGGAAGTACGGACCAGGGCTAGGGCTTATGTCCACCTACTGCAGTAGACTCATCAAACTGAATAGTTATCTGACCTACCCCATAGACGACCACATACTCGCGCCCAATCTACGTGGTCACTTCCGAGAGGCCGTCACAGCCGCGCTACTACGATCCGATGACTCTCCGTCGAAACTAGTCAGCATATGCGTACAGATGGAAAGTGAAAATCTCAAGTTGGCTATCTTAGGAGACAATCAACCCGCTAGCGAGAACTATCGGGAAAGCAACAATCCTACCTACTCGTCGAATAAAGGGTTTGACCGTAATAGGCCGTTCAAGTATAGGGACCGGTACCGCAACCGAGGTTCGAACGAGCTAGGACACGGAGGTGGCGACAGTGGTGGCATGCAGCGCGCGCAGCCGGACCACGTGCGAGCACGAGGCAGGAGCGGTGATCGAGACGAGAGAGCCCGAGAGCTACCGCGCACCGGCCAGGCGCACCACGCGAGAGGAGAGCAAGGCGCCACACAGCGACGAGTACAATCTCAGGCTATACTGCGGGACACGGCAAGCGGCGGACTGCCAGCTCACGATACTGGGACGGGAAACCACTAGCGGTCGGCCTGGAACACACCCAGTGCCCGACGATGACGACTATCCCGCTAAGTGTGAACACGGTCTTCGCCGATAATAGGAAAGAGCTGTTGGCGGAAGACGATGAAGAGACGGAGAAGAGAAGAAGCTCTTTCCCACCATGCGTAGAGTGCGCAGTCGGGGTAAATGGTACGGTGATTACCGCCCTTCTCGACACGGGGAGCGAAGTAACATGTATGTCCGAGGTACTCTTCGAGGAGCTGCGTGCTAAAAACCCGAAGTTGCTTATCCTGCCAGTAGTAGGGGTGACCATCGTAGGCGCCACGAGTAAGCGCAGTAAGCGAGTCACTAAGCAGGTGTACCTGGAGCTGTGTATCGATAGCCAGATATTGGAGATAACTTGTCTAGTGGTGACGGATCTCGTCCGCAAGTTGATCTTAGGCATAGACTGGTGCTAAAAATATCAGTTCTATGTGCTTCGCGAAAAGACAGCTGAGGGTTTGACCAGGGGTCGTCCACCCGTCCCTCGTTAATATGCTGAAGTGGCATCCACGACGGCTGATCTGTCGGTGGATTCGATGACGATCGACTTGGAAGATCGCCCGGTGAGAGAGGCGTCGGTACGTCTGCTCAGGACAGAGGAAGGGGCGTCGACCCAGACCAAACGACAGAGCGGGAGATTAGAGAACAGATACGTAGTCAAAAGCGCGCTCACTAGAGAGCAACAAGACGAACTGATAGACCTGTTAATCGAATACAGGGACGTATTCTCGACTCGCCCGGGACTGATTAATTGTTCCCAACACACGTCAAGGTTATCGAGGAGACCAATCCTTCGAGAAAACCTATCCGGTGCCGTTTGCTATCGGGCCGCCTTTTGAGGAGCAAATAGCCAGGATGATGGAGTGGGGAGTGATCGAACGAGCCAGTACCCCGTATGTCACCCGCTCGTGGTTGTGATGAAGAAAGACAAGACAGTCGTCTGTGTCTTGACGCACGTCAGTGTAACCTGAATTTGGGTGCCGGACAGGGAAAGCCCGCCCCTACCGAAGAGCTATGGCAGCAGGGCGAGGGAGCTGACCTATCTGTCGGCGCTCGACATGACTGCGTCATATTGGCAAGTAGGGTTGAGTCCAGAGAGCAGGCCCTATACTGCTGTCAAGTTACAACCAACGGACGTAACCCAGTTTAAAGTGCTTGCCGTTGGTTTGAGTACCTCTGTAGGAGTTGTTCACGCGCGCGATGGACCTCGTGTTAGGGGAGGAGGTACGCGAGTTCGTGAAACCGTATGTCGACGATCTGGTCGTGGCTTCCCGGACGTTCCCAGAGCATAAGGCTCACCTCAAGCAGGTTCTGAAGCGGTGCAGACTCGCGGGAGCCAAGCTGAACTTCGGCAAGTCCTTGTTTGCGCGAGATCAGGTGCCGTTCGTCGGACATGTGCTGTCGGCAGCAGGGGTGTCCCCTGACCCGAAGAAGCTAACGATCATTCAAGAGTGGCCTAGACCCCAGAATGCTCGTCAACTGAAGGCTTTCCTCGGGTTGACAAACTACTATCGTCGGTTCAGAGATCACTACAGCGAGGCAGTAGTAGGCCTGCAGGCCCTACTCAAGAAGGGAGTTAGGTGGCAATGGAGCGAAGAACGCGAGAAGGAGTTTCAGGGAGTAAAACGGCTGTTCCTCGAGACAGTATGGCTAGCGCACCCACGGTACGACCGGCCGTTTTATGTGCAGAGCGACGCGAGCAATCACGGCGTAGGCGGCCAGCTCTATCAAATCGACGAGCATGGAGACAAGCGAGTGATATCGATGACGTCAAGGCTATTGCGTGGCGCAGAACTCAACTACTACACATCGGAGAAGGAACTCCTAGGAATCGTCCACTGCTTGACGAAGTTCCGAATATTCATCTTGGGATCGCCGGACTTAACGGTCATCACCGACCATAAGGCGCTGACGTTCATGTTGCAGTGCAGACTCCTATCCAGTCGGCTGACCCGATGGATCTTGGCCATCCAAGAGTATGGTTTTAAGATAGAGCACTGCGCAGGGAAGGACAATGTCGTCGCCGATGTCCTAAGTCGCTATCCGTGGAGTGATCAAGGTGAGATAGTTGAAACGATAAGCCAGGAACGTGAGATGGTCATAGCCAAGATGGAGCTCACAGTCGACGCGAAGCTACGAGCAAAGTGTAAGAAGATTACGGCGTACCAGCTGGAAGACGAGTGCTGCGGCAAAATCATTGCAGAGCTAGACAGTGGAGCGAACTCGGAGCGTAGAGAGAACTACAGGCTGTTCGAGAAGGTGTTGTATCATAGACCTCAGAAGAGCGACCCTGAGAAGACGTGGAAGGTGTGCGTACCAGCGGCCCTTATAGAAGAAGTAGTGTGGGCGTACCACCATGAGTTAGGACATTTCGGAGCCAAGAAATGCGTGGCGGCAATCCAGGAGGGGTTCTACTGGAAGGGGATGTCAAGGACGGTGCGAAAAATTGTTGGCCACGTGTGATCTGTGCCGAAGAGCAGCCTTGCACGGGACGTACCGCGCCATCGTACCAGAAGGGAGTGACGTGATGACGGCCACCGATTTATTTGGACCCCTGCCGAAGGGACTAGCAGCAGCCAGGTACATACTAGTGTTTGTGGACGTGTTTTCCAAATATGTAGCTCTCTATGTGCTGCGTACCGCGACGGCGAAAGCATGTGCTAAGAAGCTGGAGCACTACCTACAGAATGTGTCAAGGCCGACAGGTGTACTTAGCGATCATGGGACGCAATATACGTCGAAAATTTGGTACGAGACGCTTGAAGCGCACGGAGTCACTGCGTACCACTCATCGATACGACACCCACAGTCCAACCCAAGCGAGAGGATCATGAGGGAAATAGGGCGTTTCCTGCGCGCCTACTGCAATGAAAAGCATGCCGGTTGGGTGAAGTTGGTCCCCAAGATAGAGCTATGGTTGAATAGCACGGTACATGAAGGTACTGGGTTCACACCCTATCAGCTGCGTCACGGGCGACTGCCAGAGAGAGGAGTGGCACGCTTGTTCACGTACCCGGTGTCCGAGCCCAGTGAAATCACGCACGAGATGCGAGAGTTGATGGTGAAGGCTAGGTTGGACAAGCAAGGGGAAAAACGGAAGAGGCTCCATGAAAAGAAGCATCCGACAAGTACCATGTTCAAAGTAGGCGACCTAGTACTACTCAAGGATATAAATGTATCTAACCTTGCGAACAAGGAGTCACGCAAGATGTTTCTGTTATACAGTGGCCCATATGACGTGAGTGCCATAGCTGGGGTGAATGCCTACGAGATAACAGACAAGCAAGGCAACGTGAAGGGGGTATACAATGTAGTGAACCTCAAGAAGTATGTACAGAAGTCCGACGCGCAGTGAGCGTTCGTTGTACAGGCTAGCGTAGTGCAGTGAGAAGAGTAGGCGCGTGAGTTGACAGGAGGATCGAACCCCGGACCGCGACGTCAAGCCTGTGCGTGACGCATCGAGAGAGGAGAGCGGCTGGTAGAGAGAGAGAGCCAAGCCGAACGGGTAGAGCGAGAGCGACGCTGAAGAGCAGTCACCAAAATACGAGCCTTCGCTGCGGCATGAGTCAGGGAGCGAGCGACGAGAAGAGTAGACCAGCGCGGTCACTGACCGGAGTTGCTGAACTGGCAACGCAGCGCACCACGCACCCCCAGAGCGAAGAAGGGTTTGCTCGACGCGAGACACACGAAGTAAGACGTGGGGACTTGGGGCTACGCCTGCGAGGCAAATGCAGTTTGTCACCAGTCAGAGGGCGGGGGAAGACTGGAGGTAGCTACGGTACATTTTAGTGGGGAGCCGGGGCCCCCCGTGGACTTTGGGGTCTTGGGTCACTTGTGCGTGTAAAAACAGTCCCCACCAGGGCGAGTTTCCTGGTGCTGGATGTTGCTGGGAGAGAGAGAGCAAAAAGATTGGACGCCTTTTAGCCGAGTCCAGCGCTGAGTCGCTGAGCCGTGCCTTTATGTGTTTAGAGTCCTGTGTGGACCGTGGAGTACGTAGCGTGTTGTTGTTGTTTGGGGCTTACCACCCTGCCAGCCGCGTTAGTTCTGGTTATCATGTTAGACAAGTTTAGTTCCCACGCGTGTAAGTTGTTTGTTTTTTTTTTTGGGGGTAGTCAAGTAAGACGTCCTTTAGTTAGAGAACTCTTTTGGTGTGTGTGACGCGAAGTTTATTGCGCTTGGTTTGACCTTTTTAAGTTTGTTTCGGTCCCAAACCCAAAGGGTTGACGGAGTGGTGGCTTTGTTTGTTTGTGCCTGTGGGCGTTTCTCGAGTGGACCGTGTCCCTCGATTGAGTAACAGTCAGTAGTTACGCGGTAGTTTTGGTGTCTCTGGGACAGTGGTTTGTTCTTGTGTTTGTTCAGCGAGCTTGTTTTCTAAATGTAATTGTAATTAGCCTGCGTGGCGTGTAGGCTCAGAGTAGCGTTTTTAAAGTCCATCTGCGGCAACCTAAATGTAATTGTAATTAGTTGAGAGTTAAGTAGGCGCAGCGCGCGTCGTGTACGTTTGGTTAGAAGTCCGTCTAGTGCGACGTGAGTGTTTAGTGTACTTCCTACGTGGAATGCGTGTAGTTTGGTGAACAGTGTTCACGTGCGTAGAAGCAGTAACTAGCTGCGTACGATCGCAGAAAGTTTTGTGAAGAAGACACGTCCGGGACTCGATCGCGAGGCGGGAGTGGGAAATCGGCGTTCCACGACCCGTAGAGCTAGGTTCAGTCCGGTCCGGCTGAGGAGTGGGGGTAGCGCCCCAGAGAGAGAGAGGGAGAGCGTACGACCAGGTGTACTGACAGGGAGGCGTGGCACGTCAGGCGTGCTAGTGGACGTCAGCTGTCGCTGGAGCGCACCCGGCTGGTGAAAGGGGGGTTGGCGCTCGGCCTTCCCCACTACTTGGAGTAGACGGAGAGGCGTAGTGGAGCAGGTGACAGGGGTCTCCTTGAGACACCTGGGAACGACTAGAGGTTGTTGCACCTAGCGTCCTGGGGGGTGGTTGGACCCTGAGTTTTGGTGTTAGTGTAACCTATAGGGTTTCTTGTTTACTTTTGTGTGTTTGTGTAGTCAAACAATCTCTAATTTGAAAGTCATTTTGAAGTTCCCCTGAGGAACAGTAGAATCTCCCTAAGATTTTAATTTGCTGAGTTGCGACAAGTTGCCGATTGTGTGACGCACTCAGAAGCTGTGTGCACTGGGATTGTGAAAATGTCCTAAAAATTTTGCCAGGCATGTGCCGGCATGATTTTTTGTGTGTGTTTAAATACATGTCAACTTGAGGTCACTGGGTGAGGTCAAGGTGGGCCCTGGAGTTAGGGGGGTCACTTACGTTACAGCCCTACCCCTTGTATAGATATATTTTTCACTGTTTAAATCTATCTATGTATTTCATATCATGTGGGACTTTCAGTATTTTCAAAGGGCCCTTTAAGTCATATTTTCCAACTTGTTCAAGCCAGTGTGAATCACATCTAGGCATGCAAAGGCCAACCTTAGGGTTGAGGGTTGTGGAATGTGAAGTGTGGAGCCGAGGGTCATGTTTTGATTTCGGGTTTACCAGAGTGGCCTAGAAGTGACGTCACCCCCTGTTAAATACGGAACGTCCTGGAAAAAAAGCGTTGGCTTCAACGTTCGACGGCCGCGAGCAAGGGTTGTGGAATGCGGCAAGCATAAATGGCAACGTCGGTGACTAAAACCAACGGAAGTGTGTATTTTTGCGAAGTTTGTAGTCGACGAATCGCGAACCCCGAACGACCCGGGAAGTTTGAACCAAGAAGACTGCCAATGGGGTGTCCGGAGAGACACACGTGACCGGATGGCGAGGCCGAGCAGAAAACCCCCGGGCGAGGCGAGGCTGGCAGGAGCAACCACCTCGATCACAGTGGGTCACGCTTTGGACCGACGGTTGAGTCCGAGGGTGACGTGTAGTGCCAGCGTGGTGACCTGCCCTGGGGAGCGCCATCATGGTCTGGAGCCTCCGTCTTTTCACGGAGTGGCCGACTAGGGCTAGGGAGTTGGTCTTTTCTAACCTCTTTTATTTTTGTTGAAACCTATTTCGGAAGTATCCGACGCGTTTTTGGTGTACCCTATGTAAAGGGGAACCGACAACAGTTACGTCTAAACAATGACGACCCGGCGAGTACCCGGTAATTTCTAAACCACTACAGAGTTGCGGGGAGCATGCGCTCACATCAAGTTTATAGTTCCTGTCTTCGGATTGGCTTTGCGGTGTCGAGATAGGGTGCACGTGTTTGTGCCAATAAAGTATAAGACCACGTGGTGAGTAACCACCACGATGCTAGAACAAGGGCATCTCTCCCTCTACGAGAACATCTGGGGCTGTGGTAAGCTAAATTAAACATTCTGGGCGAGTAGCCGAGAAGGAAGCAGTCGGACGCCAGGTCCGCGTCCGCCACTGGACGCCTTCCCCGTAGGCTAGGCCTACCTACGCGCAGGAGCGCGTCAACGCTTGCGACCACATCTTTTCCCCCCCCCTCTTCACTCAAGACCAAGGAACAGGATCGGACTTTGTAGTGAGACAGAGAGGACTTGGATGAGTAGAGCTTTGGTGTTTACTTGTATCTTTATTGTAACCCTGGTATCTCATGTACGTATTTTTCTTTTGCCTAAATTTCGGATCCGATCATTAACTTCACATGAAACCTAACTTCATTGTTGTAACTTAAATTCATTGTTTTGAGCCAGTAAAGCCCACTAAAAGTACACAGTTTTTCACTTCATAGTGCATGTTTGTCCCCTGCTTTTCCCCAACTCATAGCGTAGTTTTTGCTAGGGCCCTCAGCCCACACCACGCCGCTTCTCGGGTGGTTGACCTACTTTTAGCAGCAGTGCCTGGGGCCCCTGAACGAGCTTGGAGCGGACCAGCGACGGCGCGGCTCACCACTAGCGTGCCTGATAAGGTGGGGTTCCCTACCCCAGTGGGTAGTGTAACTGGACCGTGCTGGGTTGCACTGTCGTACACTCTGGTTGTTGTGTTTGTGGTTGTTGTGTTGCGTTGTTGTGTTCTCTATTGCATTTTGTGTCTCTCGGTTTTTATGTTAGTCTCATCTCTCCGCGAGCTAAGCTTAGGGCAAGTTAGCGAGTCAGGCATAGGGTTAGGACGGGTGACCTTCGCCTACACCACCCCCGACCTAAAAGTGGCTCCATTTGGTGAGTCACGAGTGAATCACACCCCTGGCGCTGGTCGGGTCCTTCGGGCAAGGTGGTGTCGGTAAAAGGTGCGACGTGACTTTATAGGCGAATTAGACCACGTAGGCGTAAGGTGGTAGGGCCTAGGAGGGTGAAGTCACAAGGTTATGGTGATGTAGTACCTTTTGAAAGAAAAAGTTGAAAAAGTGGGCCCGAATCCATAGAAATAAAGCTTTTAATAAAAGTTTTTAACGGTAAATAATAACAAATTAACAAGAAAACAATAGAAACATGACAACAATCACCTACAATGCGTGGGCAGCAAAACAAAGCACTTGCAAAAGTATAGATATCCCACGCAACTAAAAACTTTAAAAAGCTCATCCATCAACGCGGCGGGACTTTAGCGTTTCCTGGTTTAAAGGGAACTATTAACATCATCTGGAGATTAATATACCGTATTGTACTGAATATAAGCCGACCCCCTAACTTTTCTTGTTGTAATATAAACTAGGAAAACGCTAAAGTCCCGCCGCGTTGATGGATGAGCTTTTTTAAAGTTTTTAGTTTGCGTAGGATATCTTTACTTTTGCAAGTGCTTTGTTTTGCTGCCTACGCATTGTAGGTGATTGCTGTCACGTTTCTATTGTTTCTTGTCAATTGGTATTATTTACCATAAAAAACTTAAATTAAAAGCTTTATTTCTATGGATTCTGGCTAACTTTTTCAACTTTTTCTTTCAAAAGGTACTACATCACCATAACTTTAATGTCCATGTAAAATATGAACGTTGTAGCCCCACCCGTTTGGTCAGAATTGGCCCAAATGGCACGAAAATATCGCACAAAAAATCAAAAAACTTATATTAAAAGCTTTATTTCTATAGATTCTGGCTAACTTTTTCAACTTTTTCTTTCACAAGGTACTACATCACCATAACCTTAATGTCCATGTATAATATGAACGTTGTAGCCCAACCCGTTTGGTCAGAATTGGCCCAAATGGCACGAAAATATCGCACAAAAAATCGAAAAAAATCGTAAAAGTACGATATTCATGAGAAATATTTCTTCGATTGCACCCAAAAACGTGGCAAGTCTAAGTTCAGAGATTTCGAAGGTCCTGTCAAATTTTCATCAAGATCGCATATGCCGTTTGCCCGGTAGAGAGCGAACAAACAGACAAAAATACAAACAAAAAAAAAAAAAAAAAAAAAAAAAAAAAAAAAAAAAAAAAAAAAAAAAACATCCGAGCTAAATTTTTTGGGGGGTCAGTGAAATTGAAGTCTTCGCTTCGCTCATCCAAAAACAATGCATAAGCATATGCATACATAGGTTAGCTTGTAAGGGACTTTCACACTTAAATAATGTAAAAAAGGGTAGGCTTATATTCAGGAGAATACGATAGTTGTATAGCTTGTTCCTTACTTTGTTGGGGGGTGGGCTCCAAGTTGCTTTTGTATGTGGTAGGTTTTAAGCGCATTAGGATAATTTAATACAAGTTGTGTCTTCAAAAAACCCATATTTAGTTCATTTAATTAATTGCACTTGTGTGTGTGTGGACAGTTTTGAATTTGAAATTACTACCTTGTACCTGGTAAAATAGGTAGTGTAGTGACCTACCTTATCTACTAATTGTACAACCTGACATTTTACTTATTTAGAAGGCTGTGACTTCCAACCACCTGGACTGCGATTCTATAACTCTGACGGAGTTGGACCCAGGCGTTTCCAACGGTAATCGTCTCTGTTGTAAGTGATCGACCCAGTTGAGGTCGATATCGTTGCGATATAATCCGTGACAACCGAGTCCGACTCGGTTATATTTGTATAAAATGGTGGATGATAAGCCTTGGCCTACACGTAAACACAACCAGATTATTAACTTTCTCAAACGAATAACAATAGTATGCTCAAAGAAAACCTACCTCTAGTAAGGGCCTACCCCTGAGAGTCCCGTGCGTTCCCTTTTTTCATAAAATTATACCATTTAAATCCAATTTCTCCCCGATTGGAAATAATACACACATCTATGTCATTTAGAATATTTGACAACTGACTGTGAATCATTTGTTCACATTTGACTGTCCACTGCCATGTAAATCATACCTTTCGACCTCGACGGAGTCGGTCCCGTGACAGAGTTGAACCCGTGAAGTTACTGAATAGGGGCCCAGCCAATTATTGTTATGTTAGATCATTGTTGAGCTAAAAGACAAATGAAGGTCTAACTCTCTCAACTGCTGGTTTGGAAAGCAGATGTGTTTTCTCTGTAGTCCTTTCAATGTGAAACTCAATAAATGTTAGTATTCTATAAAAAGAGCTTATTGGCCCGGAACAATATAAAACGTAACTTAAAAACTTATGACCGAGGCCACTACTTACTTAAAAACGAATTTTCGGGTGAAACTTCCTCACCCATCATCAGGTCTAATAAATGTTATTATTAGCTTACTCGAATAATGTATTCATTATGACTTCCACAGTAGTAATGGTGAACTATTTTGGCCAACTGCAAAGGCTATGCTAATGCATTGAAGCATAATATTAATTTGGTTAATTAGATTGCATACATATACATAGGGCCTACATAAATACAAAAACAACTTATAAATTTGAAGATTTTTGTTTACTACTCAAACTTGCGAGTAGTTTGGCACTCAAACTCGACTCGACTTGAAAAAGTGCTACTCGCACACCTCTACTATGAATAAATAAATAAACTAGGAAAACGCCAAGTCGTTGTTAGACGAGTGAGCGAGTCATGTGTTGAGTACCCGGTATATTATATACCCGTAGGTATAAACTATAAATTATAGGGTTTTGTGTTTAGTTGGTAAAATCATCAGTCACCATCACTTTTCGCAATAACATCTCTGTGAATGCCCCCTCCTTCGAGCCACCTGGTCTCTTTGGGGGTTAATACAAAAATTTGTAATATGTATTTAAATTTATTAAATAAAAGACATGAACTGAACTGAGAAGGGATGCGTGAACATTTAGGGTCATAATGCACCACTCTAGCTTATGATAGGCTAGGAAAGAAAGCACCATGCTGACTTGATCCAGCCTTAGGTAGGAGGATGAAAGGGAATGTTACCGGGTACTCAAAACACATGGCTCACTCACTCATCTAACAACGACTATGGCACTACAATTCAAGACAAACGGCGCTTATTCTGTCCCTGCGTTTGTGAGTGACTGTGTAAGCCGATGAGCCTATTGTGCTGAAATTTAAAACCCTACCTGAACCCCTCGCTGAGTAAGAACAGCCACTTGGGGAACCAGTGCCTCCTGGGTGCGAGGTTCAGCCCCCGTACGGCCGCCTGGTGTCTCGGCTCCACCCCCAGGCCGGCTAGGGTCGCGGCCGGGAGGCGGGGCGTCTTGAGCCGGCTCAGGGTGTGGTTGGACGTCAGCGAGCGGGACGAGCTGCGAGTGAAGTACTCGTCAGAGTTGAGCACGTAGTCCAGGTCTTGGTCCTGCATGGGGAGGTTGCGACGCGTAGAGCCTGGGGGACAGACCAGTTTGTTTGTTTGTTTTTATTAGCATCCAATAGACTTTATAATACACTAGGAAAACGCTTAAGTCCTGCCGCGTTGTTGGATGAGCGTAATTGGTGCATTGAGCTGCCATGTGTTATGCGGATTATCTGTTGTTCTGTGAAAAAATTATTACTAAGTTGAAAATTTTTTTAAATTAAATTAAATTAAATTAAATAAAAAAATTGTACTAATTTAAAAAAAAAAAAAATCGAAAAATTGCGATTTTTATAAGAAATAATTATTCGATTGTGCTCAAATTTCACACGAATATATAGGCCTAAATTCATAAAATTAAGGTTCTGTGAAAAAATTATTACAATAGGATAAAGCATGTAGGTGTTATCAGTCAAAAATTGTTTAAAAAAAGAAAAAACCCACAAAATTTATTGGATGAGCGTAGCGAGCGAAGCGAAGATTCCATTTCACTACACTGGAGAAAAAAATCCGGAATGTTTTTTTTTTTTTTTTTTTTTCTGTATTTTTGTCTGTTTGTCCACACGATTCCGGCTAAACCGATAATCCGATTGCGATGAAATTTTATGGAGACCTTCGAAATCTCTGAACTTAGAACTGCCAAGTTTTTGAGCGCAATCGGAAAAATTTTTCTCATGAAAATCGCAATTTTACGATTTTTTTCGATTTTTTAAAAATTTCTTCGACTTATAACACCTACATGCTTTATTCGATTTTAATGATTTTTGCACAGAACCATTTTTTATGAATTAAGATACTCGTGTGAAATTTGAGCGCAATTGAAAAAATATTTATCATAAAAATCGAAATTTTACAGGTTTTTTCTTTTTTTAAACAATTCTTTGACTTATAACACCTACATGTTTTATACCGATTGTAATGATTTTTTCACAGAACCCTTATTTTAAAAAATTAAAGTTAATTTTTAATTTAATTTAATTTAATTTAAAAAATTTCAATTATGTAATGATTTTGCCACAGAAACACAAAAAATTCGCATAACACATGGCTGCTCAATGCACCAATTACGCTCAATCCAACAACGCGGTGGGACTTAAGCGTTTTCCTAGTATTTTCATTAGAAATAATTTTTCGATTGCGCTCAAATTTCACACGGATTTCTTAATTCATAAAATTAAGGTTCTGTGAAAACAATCATTAAAATCAGATAAAACATGTAGGTGTTATAAGTATAATAAATTTTTAAAAAGTAAAAAAAAAATCGTAAAATTGCAATTTTCATGAGAAATAATTTTTTGATTGCGCTCAAAAACGTGGCAGTTCTAAGTTCAGAGATTTCGAAGGCCTCCATAAAATTACATCGCAAATGGAGTATCGGTTTAGCCGGAATCAAGCTGACAAACACACAAAAAAATAGAAAAAAAAGAAAAAAAATAGAAAAAAAAAATTCCGGATTTTTTTCTCCAGTGTAGTAAAATGGAATCTTCGCTTCGCTCACTACGCTCATCCAAAAAGTATAGGGTAAGTATAGAAAGTATAGGATATAGGGTTCATACATGAAGAACAAACATTGAGGGGCCGCAAACATAAACCATCCGAGGTGCTTTACTCGGTTATGCGTGGATACTCTTTGAGTTCACCAATTTGCACACAGATAGCGCCACACTGAACGAATATGTATTTCCATGCAGTTGTCTACACGTGGCTTGTAGCTTTAGCGGCCGATGATGCCGCCGCCGCAACTGCTTGCCTAAATTACAGTAAATCTGAAGGAGTCCAAAAGCTTATCTAAAACTAGATAGATACACATTACACATACATCATATAGGCCTAGGCAATAATGTACTGTAAATTTACTATTTTCTGGGTACGTCCCATGTAGTCACTACTCGATAATTGCTGCATGATATGACAATGCTTATGTTACAGTGTACTTGCTACGTACGGCATCACATGTAATCCCACAGCTGCAAATAAATACAACACAATACAAAAATAAGAATAAATATATGGACAATGGAAGATCGAGAGGAGAGTCAGATGCAGGCGGCAGAGATGAGATTCCTGAGGAGCACAGTGGGCAAGACGAGAAGAGACAGAATAAGAAACATGACATTAGAGAAATGCTAGGAGTAGAAAAGTTAAGTGACAGAATAGGAAGGACAAGGTTAAGATGGTATGGACTATATGGATATATGAAACAAATGGGGGAACATAGGATGCCCAAGAAAATGTATGAAAGAAAGATTGAAGAAGAAGATGGGGTAGACCAAGGAAGAGATGGAAGGACATCATAGCAGGAAAAATTTGGTTGCTAAACCCAAGCTGACTCTGCCAGAAGCAGGAAACGGCAATGGATAATGATCAGTGGCGACTCGTGCTATTGTGCGCTAGTGCTGTAGCACCACCACCATAAATCATCCATCTCCATTAAACTGATTTTTTGATAAGTTCAATGTGTATGTATTGTAAAAATAAGTATTCAAAAGTATCCGCGGCCGTGCTGCAGAGATGGCGCTGATGGTCAACTTTTTCATACCGCGTATTACATGGTGGTGATGGTTTTGAACCAAGCATATATGTAGAAACCTGCGATGTGCTCCGCACCGAATTCGACGACTTTTAAGCCCTTTTAGCACGCAACGACAGGGAACAACACGGGTAAAACGAAACGCAAACCGGTCTTCTGGTGCTATCGGGACTCGCGCACTCGGGCTCTGTATAGGTTCGCCCGCTAGCCTCGCACCCTTGCAATCACTTCACTCGTCAGTCTTCAGTCTTCACCCTACAGCAGTCGCTGTAGGTAATTGTTGTTTAATTTAAATTGATTGCAGTTTAATTGTTATTCAATTATTTTTATTTGTGTGGAGGAGATGGGTATTGTGACAACCTCACACACCCCTCCTTCCCTGTCACACATAACAAATATGCATGATTTACGTTTGCTGTATATTAGCACCACCTGTTATAATGTCCACGAGCCGCCACTGATAATGATGAGTGATGACTGTAACTGTAAGTATAGTTCTAGTGTGAAAAAGGCCTATCGGCTAGTTAGATTGGAGAAGGGTTGACAGGTTGGGAAAGCAAAGACAAAAAACTTTTCACCTGCTAATTTAAAGTTGTTACCTTAATCCACAACGCGTTTCGTCCTTCTGGGACTCATCAGGCGGATGGTGGCCACTTAAAATCAGCTAACTACATGCAAACAAAACTCATAACACATAACCAAACCTGTGGTAGGGCCATGCAAGAAGCCAATTCTGCATGCATGTTATCACCATCAGCAAGGTTACTTCAAACACCATTCATACTGAGCCACACCATCAGCACAACCAGTAAGGGGGCTTCCCACCCAACTCTAGTGCGCGGGAGACAAAACAACCATGTCTTAACCTGGATTCGAACCAGGAGGCCAAGTCTTGAAACATGCGACTCAAGTCGCAATGCGTGTCAAGTCACTTCTTCCAAACGCATGCGACTCGACTTCACGTCATGTACGTAGTCTTGAATTTAGATGTGCGACTCATTTCGCTTGCGAGATGAAATTCTTCCTTGCGAATGCTTTTTTGCGTTTGGAAACTCCGCCCACTTTCGCTCTATGACTGACCAATGAGAAAGCTTGTTACAAAGTGCAACTTTCGACTTTCGACTTTTGAATCGATGTTGTGAAGTATATCGATGATATAATCGATTGTGACGAACAATCGATGCTATAATCGATTCGCACATTCAATCAACTGTTAAAACACACTAGGAGTATAATTAGTATGATAAGCTTACATATAATTTATAAATAAATAAATTTATAACTAAATAAATAAATTATATTTAGAGTCTACCCACTCAAGTTATGTTACTGATTTTCAGTGGGGGACAGTAAATCAAAGCGACCAAGCCAACCCTGTAGGCCTCGACGCAAATTATTTCACTTAGTTTATTGTTATTATCAAATAGCCTAAATGCAGTCGTACTCTCTATTTAATTAACCAATATTTTTATATTGTTTTTTTTTTTATTTATTATTATTCAATGATTATCATAATACGTACAATCATTAGGAATATCACAACGACACAGAATTGTGTGTGATATCCCTAAATAGTAAATATAATAAAGTTGATATTAAAGAAGGTTATTAAAATTATTTATGTAGCAAGTTTAAAAGAAATAGGTTATCAAAAACTATATAAAACCTCGACGATTTAACACAATAGTAGGCCACAATAGACCGACAATACAAACATTCAAACAACTAACATAATAAGCCTAACTTATAACCATTACGTACATACAACATATAAAAGTTCACCATTATAAAAACATACAGCATTTGAATTGAAAAGAATAATGATAAAATTGTACAAATCTCTTTAAGAAAATAATATAATTTGAAGCTGACAATTATTATTAATTAAAAGTGTGAACTTTATTTACTTTACCCTACTTTATTGATTCCCTAAGAAGTTTCTTGAAATCCAGTGTTTTCATGTTGAGAGCATTCACTTTTATTATATATTTGCTAAAGTTTTCTAGGGCTAGGTCTAGCCCATGGTACAAGGATATCTCTGTAGAATATCATTGGATCATGGGCCTAGCCTACCTAAAATACCAAAACAAATTGCAAAGTAAGGTAAAAAAAAAAAAGGTAATATCCATTGAAAAGTTATAAAAATTGTTTCTGTCACAGATAACAAGTGTACAATAATCATGCGATGAGTAAAAAAAAGTAAAAAAGTTTTCCTAGGCGGGATTCGAACCGGCGACCTCTCGCGTTCAAAACAAGAGCTCTAACCACTCGGCCAACCGAACCACAGTGAAATGCCGGTCTATAGCGCCACTAATGCAGATGCACGCTAACTTGCGACGAGCGTAAATAATTTGACATGACACTTATAACACTTTAAATATTTTTAAAGCCTTCTGCCAACATTTCTAGAGTGTAATTTACGCCTTTATACATAGGATGTACCTTATAACTATTTATTTAGTCATTAAAAACTTTCGATGTGGCAGTCAAGACGCAAATAAATCTCTACACGCAAGGTAAAACCTCGCGGTTTGAAACGTAAGAAAACTTGCGAGTCAAGTCGCAAGCCGTTTCGCAAGTTTGTCTCAAGACTACCGATTTGATGGTTTTGAGCGAATCGTCGGAAATTTGCGACTCGAAACGGGAGGTGAGTTGAAACGCAAGTTTCAAGACTTGGCCTCCAGGACCCTTGGCAACAAGAGAAAAGCTGCCCCTTCTGTTGTTGCTCGGCCAGGGTGCCTCTTCATTCATACTTAGAGAAAGGGCTAGAAATAGGAAGGGTGGAAAGTCACAACACAGCACAACCAGTGAGGGGGGCTTCCCTCCTAGACTCTGATGCTTGGGCGACAAAACAACCATGTCTTAACCTGGATTTGAACCAAGACCCGTGGCAACGAAAGAGGCTGCCCTACTAATTGGTTTAGTTAGTTATTTGTTGTGTGTTTTGTTTGCATGTAGTTAGCTGATTTTTAGTGGCCACCATCTGCCTGATGAGTCCCAGAAGGACAAAACGCGTCGTGGATTAAGGTAACACAACTTTAAATTAGCTGCAGTTGTCATCAGCAGGTGAAAAGTTTTGTCGTCCCCAGCCCTTCAGGCTGGTATTTACTCTAGTTTTGTTAATTTATTTGCTCTCTACTGGACAAGCAGCTACTCCAATCTTAATAAGACTTTCAGGTGACCTTATTTTTAATATATTATTATTGTGTATTTGCATTCATGTATTCAGATTTACGCGTATAGATATAATAGACGCCTGCTGGCTGGGTTAATGAAAGTGTTGGTGAGTCCATCAGCTCACCTGGTGACCTGAAGCTTGCAAAAGGCTAGAAGACAAATATAATAGTACTACATACATTTATCTATTTGTTTATGTCTGTTTGTTTGACTAATATATTATACTTACAGTTACATTGGAGAAGGGTTGACAGGTTGGAAAGCAAAAAAATGTCTATATTTCTCAAGACAGACGTCTACTAAAGCCTCATAAACCACACTCGTAAATATTGCTGTAGTGTGTTTGTTTTCATGCTATTGACTGTATATAATATATTATTAGTGTATAGTCTATAAGTTTTATTAGTTGTGTTTAATAAATACCACAATGTTCTAGTCAGAAGCATTATTATCGAAGCCTCGCTAAAGTGGGGATAATCTCACTAAGAAACTGAGCACGGCCTGCTTCGCTATCAGAATTATCAAAGATAGAGTAAGCCCTGGGCCTGCTAGAGCAGTGTATTTTGCATACTAGAAACCCTTCTTCAATATGGGATCCTTCTGTGGGGCTCCTGTTGTAAGAAAGTTTTTAATGAAGATTTTCACTATACAAAAAACAGCCGTACAATCTTTAAAAGGTGTAGAGGACCCGGTAGGCGGCATTCTTGTCGGAAGCTATTCTCTGAGATGGGTAGGCCTATACGCCTACTTAGCTTGGTGCAGGGTAACCATTTTTTTTTTTTTTTACGGATTTTGAGGGTGCAAAACAGATCAATGTATATCATGGTCAATTCACGGATATTTTGTTAATATTATTTTCCAAGCTTATTTTCATAAATTTGAATTTGCATGGGCAAATTTGCATATTTGCGGATATTTCACGTCCTCTTACAGGATTGGGAAAAAGTCGGCGGTAATCCTGCCTTAGCGGGTCTTTACATCTTTGCGTCAGTGATGAGCACTCGCAGGAGACTAATTCAGAAGAAACGAGGATTGTCATAATGCTACCAGACATCGGAGAGACCTACACCAGGACACAGTGAGGCTGTAGCTGCGGGACTGAAAAGTCAAAGTAACCATTGGATCCGACTCTACAATAACCTGCCGGCTGAACACAAGGACATTGGGAGTGAATTGAAGATAGTGAAAACTAAACTATAAACCTTTTTACTCAGTATGTTGTAGTAGTAGTATTTGTTTCTGTTTAGTATTTTAAGTATCTGCTATTTTTTCCTGGTTGAACATAAAATCTTGGTAAAATTCCTTTAGACAAGTGGAAACTTGGTTTTATCTCACTATTGTAAATCACTTTTAAAGTTTGATTTATTAACCATCAACAGTTTTAGATCTTTAGGTAAATCGTTTAATTTTTTTAAACCATTCACAAACAGGGATTTTTGCCCCCAGCACTTATTTTGACTAAGGCATGTAGAAATCTTGAGCGTACGGTATCTAGTAAGATGATCATGCACATCATTATTGTGTTTGTAGAACTCTGAAAAGTACGAGTAGTACTCTTGATTGCAAAGAACTTCACGAATGAAACATAAAACTTTGTAGTTGATTAGTTGTTCAACACTAAGCCACTGAAGTTGCTCTGATAACTCATTTTATTTCATTGACAATTTTAAGAAGAAGAAGAAGAAGAAGAAGAAGAAGAAGAAAAATAATAAGAGTAGGTTTACCCTTGGCTGCAAGTGGAGTACCCCTGGCTGAAGTTGGAGTACTCTTGAGCTGCGTCGGTGTCGTTGCCTTACGCCGCGGCGGTGTCTTCGCGTCTTGCTCTCTGCCCTCGTCACCGCTGGACTCGGAGGAACCACTCTCGGAATCAGACTCGCTCAGAGAGAAGTCACTGCCCTCCGAGCTGCTGCCGAGCTCCATGCTAATCACCTTCTTCTCGATCTCTACGGCAAGAGACAAGAGATTTGGCCGAGACGACGCGACAAGTGGACGATGTGTAAATCAAGTGGATCCAACGATGGCAATTTAGCATCAAGTAAAAGTTGTTAATATCAAAGAAATAACTGAAATTGTAATGAATTACGAATCTGATGATAATGAAGTGGCTTTAATGATGCCAACGTACTTTTAGATATTTTGAATATACTTTTATATGCTAGGCCTACATTTAAGTGCTGCGCACAATTGGCAAAGCATAAGCACAGCGCAACGCAAGCATAGCATAAGAAATATAAACAAGTGCACCTGGCTGCTTCAACACCCAATCCACATAAGCATAGCATAGGCGTGGAAGCGCAGCACAAGAGATGGTTATATTTTATGTTTCTTTCGCCTGTTGACGAGCGCCGAACCAACCATTTTCGTGGTAAAAAAAGTAAAAATTTTAAATTCAAAATTATAAAAAAATTACTTGGCCACTGACTTTTTAAAGTTCTCATAATGAACCAAATTCAATGGCCAAGTAATTTTTTATGATTTTGAGTTTAAAATTTTTACTTTTTTACACAAAAATGGCTGGCTTGGCGCTCGTCAACAGAGGAAATGATCTTACTTCTTTTCAATGCGAAACTAGGGAGGAAGAATGAAAAGACTGGCTCAAATTCTATATCTCACAACATTCACAGCCAAAAACTTTTGAAGGAGAGCTTGGCTGCCCTTTTTTTTTACAAATTTTTGTATCCCCCTATTATATACATATTGCACAACCCTCTAGTTGCCTGGAGAACTTACGCTTGTGAAGTTTCCTCCGAACACTGAGTGGTGTCTTTGGATCAACAGTGGGAGAGCTTCCCACAGAACGCGACTGTAATCCAATCGACTCCTTCACCTGAAATAGTGCAACAAGGAGATTATTGGCCAGTATTGCATCAATGTACACTGCATATTTACTCGTAGGCCTACCTTTTTACCGATGACATACAATCAGGGGCGGCTCGTGAGTTATTATTGTGGGGGTGCACATATTTTTGAAGTCTTATTCTGCGGGAACAAAGGGGTCTGGGGCGCAGCCCCAGCCGCCGGAGGCGAAAATTTTTTCAGATACTAATGGTCTGAAGTACCCAGAAAACGACTCTAAGAGTATATTTTTTGAATTTATTGGTCGGGAAAAACTCCCCTATGTGTAACTGTTACCTTATGGAAAACCATCCAAAAATTAATTATTATATGGTTGATTAAAATATTACATACCCGAATAATGTCCCTTCATCTCCTCCGACACGCGCCTCAAACATCACATCGTATATTTATTTTAAAATGAAGTCCATTTTTTCGATTTTTTAGTTTCGAAAAACGGTCAATTACTAGTTCATTGAAATCGCCCATTTCGAGAACCAAGTCCAATTTAAACACTGTTTCTTCACCAACCCTGTCGCGAACAACTTTCACTAGCTACTGAGCGGATTGTGGGGGTGAATGAATGCTGCGCCTGCAAGGGCATTGAATGAAATAACTGGTTTTGACCCAGTCGCTTGCGCGATCGGGCAAGCTTTTTCAGACGTGATTTCTAAAGATGGCCCGGGGCTCGTTCTGCCATGCCGACCGTAGAAAACGATGACAAAAATGAACTCACATTCGGAGAGCACCCTCCTCCGGTGGCAGCACTTACCTACTGAAGAATGACTCCTGCCGAATATGCCTTGCTTTGGGCCGGCCAAAATATCCATGCAAACAATCCAACGATTTATTGGGAATATTACGAGATTTGCTTCGAACCTTAAATTTGGAATTTAGTTCGCGCAGATATTTGGGGGTGCGCGTGCACCTGTGCACCTATACACGAGCCGCCCCTGCATACAATATGTTTAATTTCAGTAACTGCTGGTATGCAATAGTCTAGGCCTATCAATAAATTACGAAGGCCTAATAAGGGGTCAAGGTTGTAGTTTTAACTTATGATGTCAAGAATGGATATGTATTTAAAAATAGGAAATTTTTTTTAAAATGTTTGTCTTTGTTAAAACTAGAGAAAATTGTAAAAATGTTATGTGAATTGTAGGCCAATAGCACCACCAATTGCTAATGGCTCACTCACTCATCTATCAACGACTTTGGTGTTTCCCTAGTCTAGTTGGCTAAGGCGCCCTTATACCCGGAATGTGGGAGACCTGGGTTCAATCCCCTGGTTGGAAAAGATTTTGTAGTTTATGGATTGTTGGATGAGCGTAGCGAGCGAAGCGAAGATTCCATATCACTACACTGGAGAAAAAATCCGGAATGTTTTTTCTTTTTTTCTGTTTGTATTTTTTAGTGTCTGTTAACACGATTCCGGCTAAACCAATACTCCAATTGCGATGATGATGATGTCTGGAGACCTTCGAAATCTCTGAACTAAGAACTGCCACGTTTTTGAGCGCAATCGAAAAATTATTTCTCATGAAAATCGCAATTTTACGATTTTTTTTTATTTAAAAAAATTCCTTCGACTTATAACACCTACATGCTTTATTTGATTGTAATGATTTTTTCACAGAACCTTAATTTTATGAATTTATATATTCGTGTGAAATTTAAGCGCAATCGAATAATTATTTTTTTATGAAAATCGCAATTTTACGATTTTTTTCTTTTTTAAAATTACGATTTATATAAAAAAAAAAGTTTATTTTTTATTTAATTAAGCGAGCGAAGCGAGCGTTTCCATTTGACTCTGCCGGAAAAATTTGTCACTCGTTTTGTTTGTTTTTTTTTTTTTTTGTATGTCTCGCCATAACGCTCGAACGGAGGCTCGGATCGAGTTGAAATTTTGACCATCCGCAAGCTTTGTTCTCGATTGAATGCCATTAGTTTTGTGGCAAAATCGTTCAAAAAGTTAAAAAGTTACATTAAAGTTAATCGAAAGTTTTTTTTCAAACTCAACGGCGACAAAATCTGAGATAGCCAAATCATTTAGAATGTCCGTCCGGTCACGAATATGTTAATTTTAGTTTGATCCGATAAGTAGTGTAGATGGAAATTACATTATAACAAAAGTAACGTTGCCATGGCAACGAAAAGACGCGCGAAGTTTCTAATGCACTGCCACCTAGAAGTAATCAAAATACTTTCGAGGAAGCAGTCTATTATTTGTCACCAAAGAGTTTAAATATTTTTCCAAAATGAGTCAAGGTCCTCTAGATGGCGGTGGATTTTATCCACAAAGTAAAGATTTACATACGGGTTTACCCAAATACCTTGGCAATAATAAATAATATCGGAAACATGGCCCTGTGGACAGCGAACGTCGCAAATTTTAAAATTTAAAAAAATGTGCATTGTATGTCTAGCTATAGCACGTGCTCGCTTATCAACGCGTCCAACTGAGCGTTTCCTAGTTTAAATAATTTTAAAAATCTTCAACTAAGTAATGATTTTTTCACAGACAAACAGAAAATCCGCATAACACATGGCAGCTCAATGCACCAATTACGCTATCCAACAACGCGGCGAGACTTAAGCGTTTTCCTAGTATATATAAAAAATTATTAAACATGTTTTGAAATGCATAGGCCTATCCGCCTATATAACACAGCTTAGTCTGCATCAACTGTGACAATACTATGGAAAACAGCCAGTACGAAATACGAATAAAGATTGCGAGGTTTACTCAATCTCCCAGCGGAATTTGGGTGTACCTTGAGCGTGCAAGATTCTATACACCTTGGTCACTGCATATAATCACCACCTGTCAAAAATTATTCAATAAAAATGACTTTTTCAAGAACAAAAGCATTGTTGCTAAATTGAAACCAACACATTTCAAGCATATTTTTCAATTTATTATTTCTTATAGGTTTAAATCGCAACGGATTTTTTCATTTTGTTAGCATTTTCTAGGGGTGTGCGAATATTCGAAATTTTCGAAGTATTCGAGAATAATTTACTATTCGTATTCGATTCGAAACTCGAATAGTAACTATTCGAATTTCCGAAGTATTCGAAATCCCGAAGTATTCGATTTGAAATTCCCGCTAGTATGCAGGAAACTACATTACCGATCGACGCACCCTATCGTCAACTCCGCGCAACGTGTTTCAGCGGTCGTACCAACCAAACCAAGCTGTACCAACTTCGACAAACAACAGCATCTGATGTCACCGTTGTCACGACGTCGTTGAACATAAGAAATTACTCCGAAAACGTGATGCAAACCTCATCTTTCTTGCGAAAAAGTTCTAAACATGGTCTTTTCTCGGGTAAATGCTCATGTAAAAACCCGCATAGGGCTCTCGTGCTTACAGATTACGAAGAAGAAGCGGGCCTTGAGCCCGAAACGGACATAGCCCTAGGGCCTAGGCCTAGCCCTACCCGCTTCAAAGTCTAGGCCCTAGCCTACGGCAAAAAAAAGTGCGATTTGGTACTTTTTCAACCCAAAAGGGAACGAAGCCAAATGTATGCATTGCAAAAAAAAATTAAAAACCCCCACAGGTCAGAACAACGAACATTGTTTTTAATTCCCTGTGCTTTGCACAATGCTAGGCCTAGGGCCTAGGCCCCTAGCCTACCTAGACCTAGGCCCTAGGCTAGCCTAGGCCCTACCTAGGCCTACCTAGACCTCGGACCTAGGCCCTAGGCTAGCCTACCTAGGCCTAGGCCCTAGGCTAGCCTACCTAGGCCTAGGCCTAGGCCTTAGCCTGCCTAGGCCTAGTGCTAGGGGCTAGCCATTGAATTTTGCCAAGGCTAGCCTAGGGTAGACTTAGGACCAAAGATCCTATTATTAATTAATAATATTAATATTAATAGCCATAATAAATAACACTAAAAAACAACTAAATGTTTATTTTTATGTGTGCGCACTGTTTTGACAACTATTCGATATTCGACTTCGATATTCGACTTTTTTATTGTGTACTATTCGATATTCGTATTCGAACTCAAAAATCACTATTCGCACACCCCTAGCATTTTCTCAGTTGGACCTACCATGTCATGGATGTCTGTTTAAAATTTCAGCTCAATCTATTCGGTTGTTCGGCCGTATGGGACCGGACAAACACATATTTAACATACAGACAAATTAATCACGGCCAAGGCCCATTCGACTTGCATTGAGGCTACGTTTGCTGTGCTCACTCGTCTCATTAAGAAGAATAGGACACATTTGGCACTTAGCAAATAAATGTTCACTCGGCCCGATGTATGTGAAATGTATGTGTACAATGAATGTGCCTATTGAAATGATGTATGTGTTGTTGTAATGCTAATATTTCAAATAATATGTAATTAAATAAATGTAGTTTATTGTAGTTTCTCCATCTATGTTATTAGATTTATTTAGTTGTCCTCCTTTGTAAATCACTTTTATAACTGAATAGGATAGACGTTAAATAAATAATAAAATAAAATAAATAAAACCTATCAGTTGTCAAGAAAGCATACATGGACAGCCCTACAGTTGTAGATCATCAATTTTGCTGTAGATCAGCCAGAAACAATAATTCATGAAAATGATCAATTTTGGACTTTTAGCCTATTCCGCCAGAAATACGGAACCGTTACGTATTCCGCGAGTCTGGACCAAAAACCGACATATGGAACAGTTCCGTGTCCGTTCCGTTCGTCATTTGAATTCGTGCCAAACCAACATAGTTCAGTCAATCTCACACAGATAGCAGCACAATATGGAGGCTGACTCTTTTACCGACTTGGTTGGGTTTTTTCCCCGATTAATTCTCAAACACGGCCATTTTACAGACGACTACAAATAAGATGAAGGCCTACAAATTGTCAAGGCGGTGCGCTGTAATAGAAATAGGCTTAGGCCTATTTCTCGATTTGGTTAGTCGGGAAACACTCCCGTAGGTGTAATTGTTATTATTTACTACAATTCAGAAATTAAAAAAGTCCGCCCCAACTAGGATTCCAACCACGGGTCTCCCACATTCCAGGTGGACGTCTTAACCACTAGACCATCAGGACGGGTACATTTTAATCTCTGAATTGTATTGTATTGTATATTGTATGTATATTGAATTGTGTTGGTCAGTTCAAAGGCAAAAGATATTCGTTGCAATACTGTTTCATCCATTCAGATGTATAGGCCCTAATGCAACTACAATTCAGAGATTAAAATGTACCCGTCCTGATGGTCTAGTGGTTAAGACGTCCACCTGGAATGTGGGAGACCTGTGGTTCGAATCCCGGTTGGGGCGGACTTTTTCAATTTCTGAATTGTAGTAGGCCTAAATAATAAGAAATAGGCTTCTCAGCTGTTGTTTCCTTCGTAAAACTGACGTAGTAAAGCTCCTGAATATTACGAGACGGCGAATCTGAAGGCGATTGTGCTGAATTTCCCATGAGCGGGATATATTGTGAGATTCAGGATAATGGTGTGGATGAAGACAAGAGTGCTTCTAAGTTCTAACCAAGATAAAATAAGACGATGTAGGATTAGGCCTAGGGCTGGCGGGAACATAAACTGATAAATCAAAGCATATGAAGTATGAACTAAAAACAAAATGTCTAGGCCTACATTTTTCTACATTCATGCGATTTCGACCTCCAGGCAAGGTGCGGCGGGGTGCCATCCCCCGTAATACGGTTTTAACTGCTTCCGTACGGGCAAAATAAGCAAAATCAACTCATGACTCAATGGGTTAAAGAAAATCCAAAATTGTAAAAAAAAAATATATTTTTTGTAGCCTTCACCTAAAACAATTTTTGAAAAAGTGCCACTGTAGAACCCTACAGTTCTAATTCCTTGACATGGCAAAATTGGCAAAATGTATGCTACGTATATGTGACAAAATAAAATATAGAGATATATACCTAGAGATTTAATCGTGATTATATGATATGATATGATATTTATTGGTATTGTCATAGATATTTACATAATTCATGTAGATAATTAGACCCAATTAAAACAAGATACATATTACTATATGCATTTTTAAGTAACATAAAAATAGCACTTGCAAGTCAGTTTAAATACATAATGGTTTGTCACCCATATTACATGCTTTCTACATAATGAATATTTACAATGTGCAAATGCTGTAGTAAGAATAAAATGTTAGTATACATAAAAAAAATCTGGCAATAGGCCTATTGCTTCTAGGCGTACTTAGCTACAGGTTGTCCTCTAGATATTCCCTTATCGAGTAGTAGGCTTTATCTTTTAAGAATTTTTCTACTTTATATTTAAAATTTGTAATGGTTGTTGTATTTTTTATCTCTTTGGGAAGTTAAATTACTGATGAAAGTAAGTGAAAGTGATAGGCCTCCTACATCTTCTTCTTCTCTTATGCCCACATTCATTGACATATCTGTCATCAATCATCATGTGTCTTGACAACCAGTCAAGATAGGACTCCTGTTCCCTCCTGTCCGTACCCCCTGGCATCTCCCCATAGTGTCCTTTCAATCTAGCGCATCTAAATAGATGTTGTCTGTCCTGACTCCTGTGTTCCATCACCACAGAGTTTACTTTACCATTTACTAGCAATTTGTCTGGTCCTGTCGAAAAGTATTAAGGGCCACAACAGCGACAAATAACATGAGTAGGCCTAAGTTAATGTAACTATGAACAAGTGACCTTTGAAGAATGAGTGATGCCAACTACATAAGTACCGGTAGGCCTAGGCTAGCTAAAAATATTACTATGACCGGACCGGTCAAATATTACTTGGTCAATTGATAATATTTGACCGGTTAAGCTATCCCTATTCCCTACTCACCTTAGAAGCCAAAGTTTCCTTCCTAACAGTGTTTCTGAATCCAAACATCTGCTGGCCCGAAACATCACCATCCTCGAACAGAGCCGTCGACTTCTTAGACTCTTGGAGACTGACGTCGAGAACAACATTAGTGAGCGTCTTGTCAAGATCGTCTTCGATTTCAATTTCTTCATCGACAGTAGGTTTTTTTCTTCCCCAACCTAGACGTTGCGGGCGCGAGCTGTCGATGTAGCCTAGACATAATAAACCAAAACATATTACACATAACATATTGGCCTAAGTAAAAATAATTGATACGTAGGCTACGGCTACTATTTGTCCAAAATTGTAAAACGGATGTAGCTGAACACTTTTTTCTTGGTTCTGGGACCATTTGAGCTTACAAGATTTGTTTGGAGGAAGCTTATGAAGGCCATCATTTCTAAACTATTTTTCAACCGCTTTTGAATTTGCAGCTTTGTGATTAGGGTTACCAACTTGGGTCAACTAGAATTCCGGACAAAGCTCCAATTTTAGTAGGCACACAAGGGCCGCCGGAGGCGAAAATTTTTTGGACCCTTTTAACCTTCAAAACAGCCGGATACGTAATTTAAAGATTCAATAACTTGGATATATCGTTGGATTGGAATCTGGGATCGTCTGGCCACTCGTCACGAAAGACACAAACTCTCTTCTTCTTTTTGGGAGGCGAATTGCCTACCAGTTCCATTTCACGATGCAACAATCCGACAGAAAACACAGGAAAATCGCTCACTGTACGTTAAGTGCCGACACGTCTGGCCACGGTCGCTAAACAAACGGACTAATACTAAACTGAAATCTCATGTTTCTGCTTGCGCGCCAGTGCTGATTGAGTTACGTTGGCCTTGGCCGGCCGAGTTCAAGTAGCGCCTGCGCCTCGCCAAGTGCGCATACAATACAAAGGGGTTGGGGAGGGGTAGTGGGACAGGGCAGTCACGAGCACGACTAGCTAGGAGTAGGACTACGGAAAGACAGCTACATGAAAGAAACTAACTTTTATTCCAAATTACCAAACCAACTGATGTACCAACTTAAGAGAGAGAAAACACTAATTCACTGCAATACTCTAAAATTCAATAAAATGTAGTATAAATATGACTTTTTCACAAATTCCGGACAAAGTGCCGTCCGGAATGAGGCAATTCCTCTTTCCGGACAAAGGCATCAAAATCAGGACTGTCCGGAGAAATTCCGGACGGTTGGCAACCCTATTTGTGATTGGTCTAGAACAGTTCTCCGGTTGTCCGAGGTGTTTGGCGGTAGCCATTGTGCTGGAGTTCGGCAGTGTAGTTGTGAAGGTGTGAGCTGTTGGAGGGAGTTGCGTGTGTGGTCTTGGGTTCGTAGTGGGCGGCCAAGAACGCTTTAAAGATACGAATCGTGGGTTAATTCCGAGCCAAACGTGAAGTTAGTAAAGTGCTGCGTTAAGAAGAGATTGTCAAGAGTTAAGTCAGCTGGTTGGTGTGATATCCGGAATAAATCAAGTAAGGAAGTGAATCATAGATAAGCCGTGAAGCGGTGTGGGAATACGAAATACGAGAGAGTTATAGAAGCAGTTGCTGAAGGCAAATAGATCAAGAAGAGTTTGTAGTCTATCCGATATTGGTATATTACAGTTGGGGCGATATTATCTTTCGATTTATTAGCTAGGGAAAGTTATCCGCGGATCGCGAACAAGGAAGTGAGCTACGAGAGAATCTTTAGAAGGAAACTAATGAAGTTTTGAGCTTTGGGTTTTACGCAAAGTAATTGTCTGGGAGTGTGGTCCTAGAGATATATTCCGGTTTGAGAATCGAGGAACATTAGTACTTAGTAGCTAGTGAAAAGAATCTAAAAGTCCCCTTTTAAGGAAATCAAGTCGGATATAAATTCGAAGTCTGGCCAAGGTCGTAGTTCAAAATGGCGACTTGGAAATTTGAGTCTAGCGGCAACCAAGCTGAGATTGAATTGTTGACGGAAGACGAATACGGCTCTGTGATTGGTGGATACCTTGGAAGCCCCTGATTGGTGGGATAATATCGATCAAGGTCGAACTGAAGGACTTTTGGCAAGATGGCGGTGCGTATGTTGTGAACCTGTCAAATGAAAATAAGACATATGAAGGAATAGTTCCACGGATTATCTAGAGCTAATTCTAATATCAAGAATACTAAAAGAAGAGCGACCGAGATAATTAATAATAATCAATAAAGATTAATTATTCTCATACATCGCGAGTTCTACGGGTGACTTCATGGTAAAAGGAACTTCCAGTCAAGTGATATTTCGGCACGTCTCAGAACATCGCGGGATAGAACGTCTATTCAAGTAAAGCTTTTGGAACGTCAGTCTTCGGCAGTGAATCTTCATGACAATCGGAATCGTCCGACTTCCGTTATTATCAGCATCAAGGAGTATCGGTAGAGGAGAAGGACAATCCAAGCGATGAGTACAAACCATTCTTTCCAAACGCCTAATTGTTTTGGCATTTTTCATTTCAAAGTAACCATTCACTTAATCTATTGTCCATATGACTATTTTTACTAAAATCCTGTATTCGTTAGCTAGAAATCAGTACTGAAGCTAGGTAGGGTGGTGACGCTGTACTTTCCCAAAGGAGGGATAATGCTGTTTGACTCTCAATATAGCTCAACTTATTTCATCTTGTTATTTGGTTGCTAGAACCGTTATTGTAATTCTAGTTAAATTGTAAGTTGCCTTTCAGTGGAGTGATTTCATTGGCTGTGGCGGCTTCTCAATTTTGGTGGGATTGTGGTGAGTGTTACAGGAGTGTGTGGACTAGTTAGGGACCCTGACTATTAGTTAATGACGTTCACACTTAGGTAGGATCATTTATTATCTACATAGTGAGGGGTTTAGCCTTAATTGGTCGTTTTATTTTCAAGATATTTTATTCCTCCATGCGTTTAATTTATGTGATCATTTTAACAAGGCAGTCTAGCTCCTAGTAATTATCAAATTAATAAAACTTTCGATTAGTTTAATCGGTTGTTTTTGTGTTAGTATTTGTGAGCGCGCCTAACGTGGTAGGCTTTTACGAAAGTCTGTGGAATTTTGTGGAAAGAATCTAATTTAATCATTTGTTTGCTGCTTTGTTTGTGAGTGACGTGGACTATAGGTACGTTTTACCCTAGGCGTAGGGGGCGTAACCTACTAGTTTACAAGTACACAAGACGTTTAATTTGTATTTAACGAAGGCACTTTGGTTCAAACCGGTTGCTGAGTTTGATATAGGGCCTAGGCCTACAAATCGAATTTGAACCAAAGTGATTTCGATCCAATTCACTTTAGGAAGCGAGTTGGAGCTGGCTATTTGATCTGTTTGGCTTGAACCTGATATAGGCCTACATTTCAAAGCGGTTCCGTACGCAACGACCACGCCATCTCGACACCTCCTGCGATCTGTTGTTTGTTTTTCAAGCATTGGAAGTAGGCGTCCCGTTTTCGCTTACTACCTTTGAATTCTCAACCTTGCGAAGTCAAAGCTAGTGGGAGATAATTAAGAATGCACACGATAATCAATATTATCGATCGATAATCAAAAGGATGGATATAATTTCGATAATCGATAACCAAAATTAATTATTGATTATCGAAATATCAAACAATTCGTCAATAGTGGCACAAACTAAACTCTTAAGACGGAGATTATCTCACGTTGTGCCATGTACTGGCTGGGCTAATGGTGTCAAACCACACTCGAGATTTATGTTTGGAAATGAGCTAACAGCCGATAACGGAAGCCAAACACATGACATCGAAGACAGCCAGGCAGTAAACGGAATGTGATTGTTTTGTTTTGACTTAGGCAGGCCTACACTAGCCAGACTTGAAGTTCCACTAATAGGTCTGAACAGGCTTTATTGGTGTTATCGATATTATTAATTCGATAATGACAAATTACCATTTTGATAATCGATAATGAAAAATGCATCGATGTGCATCCCTTCACTAGAGATAATTAGGATGGTCGGGAAACACTCCCGTAGGTGGAATTGTTAATATTTTAAAAAATACAATTCATAAATTTAAAAAATCTAAGGCAGCTAAGGCTACCAACTTAAGGCGCCTGCCCGGAATGTGGGAGACTCGGGTTTGAACCCCAATCGGAATGGATTTTTTATTTTCTGAATTGTAGGCCCTATTTAAAAAATATATTAATAATATTAGTTGTAATACAAAGAGGTTATGGCTGGGCTAGGCCTGCAGTGTTGCCATGTTGGATCCACTTTGAAACTAGTTTCAACGAAATCAGTACGGGTTGTTTAATACGGTGCTTATTTCAAACCGATTTATTTCAAAGCGTTTTGAACAAACGGCTTTGGACGTTCTGACATACGTAGACCTACTCATTGTCTCATATGAATGCACTAAAGCTATTCGAATCAATGAGTGGTGATAGACGACGATGAAAGACGATTACCAAAACCCATGCATTATGCGGGATTAGAACCCATGTCCTGTAGAGCCATACGCATAAGACCAGTCGTATGGGTACGGTACTTCTTTGGTTGGGGCGGTCCAACTTTTAAACACTGTTTTCCTCCAATAAAAACAATAACAAACCACTTCAAATGATATATATGTTATAAATAGGTATTGATTTATATTATAAAAAAATTCACTTAGGCCCTACATGTCTCATTTTATTCTGTTTTATTAAAGTAGTGAGGTGTAACGCGGCCTAGGCGTAGGCTTACCGTGCTGAGTTGTATTCACGGCAAGTAACCTTACAAGAACATAATAAAAAAGTCCATAATAGAATCATCCCGTTTTTTCTGTTTTTTGGCCCTAGTAACAAAAAAACTTCAAAGCCTTTAACATCGCTATTTTAAACGAAAGTCCTTTTGCGTTTAAAGTCCTTTAAAGTTAAACTAGCGACGTTAGCATGTTGTAGGTGGAGTATTTAAGTGAAAAAGGTTGGTACTAAGTAAAATGAAGGAGGCATGGCCTAGGCATAGGCCTTAATTATATTCATGGTGGATCATGATAACAGTGAATTGTGCAAGTGTCGTAGCTCCCAATCTGTATTATTTCAAGTGATATTTGTATATTTTCAAAGAACACAATGTAGGCTAAATTGTTAATAATGAATTGCTTTTATATTTATTTCTCATTTGAAGTGGTTTAACTGATTGTTTTTAATGGTGAAAAAGTGTTTTAAAAAGTGTGAAAAGTTGGACCGCCCCAACCGAAGAAAGTACCGTCGACTGCAGGAGCGTCACTAGAGATTGGACATTGGGGGGGCGCAAGTACTTTCGTGGGAAAGGGACAAAGCACGGGGGGTATGGGGGGCAGAGCCCCCCATAAATAGCGCCGCAGGCGAAAATTTTGAAAATCAGGTTTTTTGAGTGCATTTGGTGCGTTTTAGAAAAAAAGCGTTAGGCTGAATGCAATACCAAAACATTGTAGTTTGTGTGCGTCAATTTGTTTTGTCGTCATGTCGAGCTAACAATTCACAGCATGGCAACATAATAAAGTTTGATCTCATTTTCAATTTAGAGACACATTTATTTGTTATACTGATGATTTCGGACAATACAAAGGAAAGATTCAAATGATCGAGTTTAGGGCGGGGCTCTGAGAGGCTTGTCCCTATATATTTTTTTTCAATTATAAGGTAATTTTGATACAAATCGTTGCGTTTTAGAGCAGTCTTGAAAATTACAAGACTGCTCTAAGACGCAGTTGAAAACTATTTATTATTGTTCTATAAGTAAATTCGCCATTTTTGATTTACTGTCCCCCACTGAAAATCAGTTATATAACTGAGTGGGTAGACTCTAAATACAATTTATTTATTATTTATTTATTTATTTATATATTGGGCTCAGACAAAAGAAGGAAATGAAACACTTCACAATTAGACAATTGCTAGCAAAAATTAACATCAACAATTTTTTTTTAAATCTCGTGTCTTTTAATAAGAAATTACCTACCGGTACATCATTAGTTTAATAAAGTAATGATTTTCAAATTATTGTAAGTAGTGATAGTTCGCGTAAAGTGCAGCTGTGACTGTGGGTTGTTAATTAAAAAAGAGGAAAACAGGAAATTTTGGGGGGGGGGCGCGGATTGAGATTGGGGGGGCGCACGCCCCCCCTAAACCCCCTAGTGACGCCACTGCGTCGTAGGTGCCACCACGCATAGAGAAATAACCGGGGAAGAGAGGAAACACAACATTAAATAGCGGGACCCGTAAATTTTTGTGTTAGTATCGCGATCTACCGTATGTAACGATCATCCACCAACTATCAAGTAACAACTAGAGCAACCTAGTGACTACTACTTGGACTATCCAGGCTTTCTGAACTAACGAGTATTTACGAATGCACTAGGCTCTGCAAGAGTGGTTTTAGAAACTCTGAAACAACTCGAAGCTTTTATTTGAAAAGGTGTTTAGCACTAAAAAGACGAGAAAAAAACTCATAGCAAAGTCTGACAGCAGGCCGAGGATGACCAGATGTCTGAACCGGAAATGGAAATGCCTATCACTGCCTTCTCGTGGCACACAAGACCGTTTGTTACCATGGTTAGGCCTTAGTCTTTGATGGTGCTGCTTTCTGTGAAACAATCATCAGAACTTCTTGGTAAACACGCGGTAGCTCGATGGTACCCGCTCGGCTATGCTTGTTACCACCCCGTGCCACCGCGGACAGCTGTTGTCATTGTTGTTGTTGTTGCATTGTGTTGTTGTGTCATTGGGATTGGCCTAGGCTGAGGCCCTACTATTGTGCACCAATGCCTTTGATGTTACAGTACTTTTGTCGTTGGTGTGACCCAACTTTTAATTTTTTTAATTTTTTTTTTTTTACTTAACCTACAAAACCTTTAATGTCGCTATTTTAAATAGGGTAAAGGACTTTCAACGGAAAAGTACTTTCGTTCAAAATAGCGACGTAAGTTAAGGTTTTGAAGTTTTTTTTGTTAGGGGCCTACGGTAATTATGAACAATTCCGTATTATTGTCAAATTTGGAAAATAACTTTCAAAAAGACTTAACTAAGCATCACTAGTCGACATATTAACGTTTCAAAACGGCGCTTACCTTAAAAAAGTGTAAAAAGTAGGAAAAACATTAGTGTCACCTGCAAGGCTGTATGCCCAAGTGGTGTACTAACCTCGCCACGGCGCTTCGCGCAACCCCCCCCCCCCCCCCCAAACCCCGGCTAACCTACTTTTCCCCAGCAAAAATCCACTGGTAATTGAACAAATTACCTCAATTATAGTTGAAACTTTACAATGCCAACCCGCGTAGGCGGGAATATGGAAAAATGAACACAGATTGAACACGTAACAATCGGGACATTTCACTGTTGGGTTTACCATGATGGACATTAACATCTTGCTTTTACGTAGTACCGACCTTTTGCACTAAAATACTCAACCTTCAAAACCTTAAACGTCGCTATTTTAAATATAAGGACTTTCAACGCAACATGACTTTCGTTTAAAATAGTGACGTTAAAGGCCGGTTTGAATTTTTTTTGTTGCTATAGGTAACACCAGAAACGTGATGATTCTATTTTGGATTTTTAAATTATGTTATTGTAAGGTAGGCCTACTTGCAGTGAGTACAACATCTCAGCACGGTAGGCCTAGGCTGCGTCACTCCTCGCCACTTATAGTTCATGTTTTTCAACTTTTTACACATTTCCAAGGTAAGCGCCGTTTTGAAACATTAATATGTTGACCAGTGATGCTTAGTAAAGCCTTTTGAAAGTTATTTTTCAAATTTGACAATAATACGGAATCGTTCATATTTACCGGGCCTACTATTACACCAAAAACGTGATGATTCTATTATAGATTTTTGGTGCTGGAATATAATAAAATAGTACACAATGAGTTGTTCTTGACTTAAAAAAACGGTATTAAAAAGTTGGGTCACACCAACGACGGAAGTAGGCCTACCGATGTTACTAGGCCTAATGTGAAATGAGATAAGGTCCTAGGCTCCTAGGCCTTCTGTAACGGTAGGGGTAATTTGACGGAAATGTTATTTTGTATTAAATTTAAGATTTTCCTTTTTCTAACTGAATATTATTATGAATTTACTTGGTTTTAGGCCGCGGAAAGTAGTTTCTGGACTTATTTAATCACTTTTAGTTTGCTTGAATCGGTCGTTTTGGTACTATAGGGCCTAGTTCAGTTGGTGCGGTCCAACTTTTCAACACTGTTTTTTCAAAGAAAACAATAAAAAACAACTTCAAATGAGAAATAAATAAAGAACTCATTATTAACGATTTATTTTTACTAATCACTCTGAAAATATACCAATTATATAGATAGATAGATAGATAGATAACTTTATTCATCTTGACAGGCACATTGTAGCCTACATGTTTGACTCCCGGAGGAGAAGGTGAATAGCCTAAGGTAACTTACGGATAAGTATATGTAATCCTAGTACTACAGAGTAATCATGTACATTAAGTAAATAAAGAAAATTATGAAAATAAAATAAATTAATACATTGTAATAATTGTAACATTGTGGACTGTGAAATCTACACTCAATGGTGGTAAGAATAATAATTTATATGATGTATCTAGTTACAATTGTTTGTGGATAAGCCAACATGTGGGAGGATAATATAAAAGTGGAATTTGAAAATAAGCGAGTTAGATGAGTGAACACAGATTGAAAACAAACACTTGCTCATTTCACTGTCATTTGGTCACCATGTTTGCTATTTACGTCTTGATGTTACTTAATAGGTTTACCAACCTTTTTCACTAAAATACTTCACCTAAAAAGCCGTTAACGTCGCTATTTTTAACATAAATGACTTTCACCACAAAAGGACTTTCGTTTAAAATAGCGACGTTAAAGGTTTTGAAGTTTTTTTTTGTTACTATAACAGCAAAAACGTGATGATTTTATTTTGGATTTTTTTATTATGTTCTTGTAAGGTTATTTGCAGTGAGCACAAAATCTCAGCAGGTAGGCCTAGGCCTACTCCTCGCTACGTTTTTTCATGTTTTTTGTTTGGAAATTGTCAGTAAAAGTGGGTTTCCGCGTGTTTATTTCTAATTTACTAGGCTAGTGATTTTACATGGTTTTGAACAACAACAAAAACAATTGGTGCAATATTAGCCATTCCGTCATACTAGGCCTACCCGTGTTCCTTCTGTAACAATATCTGCAACGGCAAGCCCAAGCCCTTGCACCTACTTGTACTAACCTTTCCTTAAGGGTTTTCCTTGTTTGGAGATACTTCCCAAGTGCTTGACATCAGAATTAGGACGTTTGCCACCAAAGTTACCTGGTCTTATAATTTGCTCAACATCTGAATCAGTAACGAATTGAACAGTTACGCGTTTCCTAGAAGTATCCATGATTGATTCCTGGTTCAGTGGGATCTTTGTGTGTGAAATATATCTCTTTGGGATACACAAAGGTGGGATCTAGGCCTGGGCGAGTTTGAACTAAAACTTAACCTCAAAATTGCACCGCTTCTCTTCCTTCAAGCACAAGGCCTAGTTAGGCCTAGGCTTTAGGCTGGCTAGGCGGAGGCCTTTCATCAATCTAACACTAGTTAATACGCGTAAAGGTTAATAATAATAATCAATTACTAAATACAACATTAAAATATAGGCTGCGTGAACAACGATGTCACAAACATCACACACAGAACAGAACAGAACGCGGGAAACTCACGCAGTACGTACAATGAAGAGGAACTAAATCAGTCACACCAACGCAATTCTTGCACCAACCTACACTACAAGAAACTATTGTTGTTGTTGTTGTTGTTGTTTCTTATAGCGGTACTAGGCTAGTATAATCTTTGTATATCTTTGTAAATTGTACTGTATGTACCTTGTAGGCCTACTTGTACTCGAGCCTTTTTTATAAAATTAGCATGGCAATATATTTTGTAAACACCAGACTATCCAATTAAATCACATGCTTACTAAGTTAAGAATAATGGCCGAGAACACGAACCGGCCCGAGAGCGGAACTAGAGGCGAGCTCTGGCAGTTGTCGTCGGGGACCCACCCCCATTCCCTTGACGACCTCCCAGACGACGACTATGACACCAGAATTATGACAAAGACGATGACGGCCGCGACGTGAGAACCCCCGCCTCTTTTCTGCCGCTACCCGTGTCTGCAGGGTTCTGACTTGCATGGGCCCCATATCCTTAGACCATATATCGGGTGGACAGAGCGCGCGCCTATACCTGCCGTTGCAGCGGTTGAAGCCGAGCTGGGAACAAAGAGAGTGAGAGAGAGGGAGAGATTCTCGGAAGTCGGTGGTGGCAAGAAGAGCGTAGTACCATTTGAACGTACAGTAATTTCGCGTACTAGAAGTAGTGAATCTCTCGTTACTTTCGACAATGTGATGGTTTCTTAAAATGTATTATGCATATTTATTCCATGGGACAACACATCAAAGAAGATTTTAATTTATTTTAACCATATTCCGATAGAAATTTATTTCTATGTGTTTGGCGGAAATATGCCAGATTTCAACATCTTCATCATCATCATCATCTGTAGCCTACTATATATTATTTTTATTTACGGGAAGGAAATGTTTTTTTCTAAAAGGGGTATTCACCCTTCACCCACCAAACTCAAAAAATATATTTCATTTTGACTAACTAGTTATGAATTTAAAACAGAACAAATGTTGGTCCACCGTTACCAGTAAATTTTCCTTGCGTTAATTTATAAGAAATAACAAGTTTCGATCTAGACGTCCGGTAAATCTCACATAAGAAATAACAAGGGGACGACCTTTGAGCCCCGTGACCTTAGAGGATTTTGGTATAAAATTGGCCGTCATTGACGTAGGTATACTCAGCTACGTTGTCTGTAAATCATTACGTAATTTAGCATGTGGTTTGGTCAAAATATGCTTATTACCAAGAGAAGGTGTAATTTCGGAACGCATATTTTTGCGTGTTAAGAGTGTATATTATTCGTGCAAGTTTCTAAATGCACATTGTAGATTGGTAATGCTGTAGTAATAGTATAGTCTATGTGAAACAAAAAATAAGCAGGTTGAAGCGGAATTCTCCAACACTCAAATTTTCTCAAATTTCAGAATAAAAAGCTTTTAAAACATCGTGTTTTCATGGTAAAATAATAATATAATTTGTAAACAGTGTCATTTTAGTTTTGTAACCTATTGTGCTCTATTAAAAAATAAAAAATCTATCAAAAACCCAAGATGACATAATTATTATGGAACCCTTTGCAAATAGGGTTCATGGGGGAATGGCTGAATAAGTAGTGATAGTATTATATAGAACAGAATTTTGTAACACTTAAAATGTTAAATTAATTAATATTTTGATTTTTGATAAAGGTGCCTATTATGCAAGTGAGGTTGTTTGTTGAGGAATAGGGTGGGGGGGGGGGGGAGAGGGGTACATCAGATGTCACCATTCTCAAAATCACTTTGTTATTGTTTGGCTGTAGTGAGGGCATACAAAATAATAGTAGAACGAATATTGGAATGCACTTTTTTAAAGGAAATAGGCCTATGTTTCCATCCAAATATAACAATTTTTGTGAAAAACAGTTCAAAACAATAATTATGCATATGAATACGAATGATATTTTGCACTATAGTGAGCTATAAAAATGATAACACACAATCACTTTATACATTATACTGTATTTTATTTATATAATAATACCAAATCGCCTTCAACAGCCATTATATACCAGAAGTATAAGGCATATTATGTTCATGACAGGCCATGTGCTTTCTCAGGTCTATATTCACTTGAAATATATATTTGGTAAAATAACCACAATAATAATCTGAAGTAAAATAGTGTCCTACATTACGAAAAATAAATTCAGTAAAATATTTGCACGTGGAATGAAAATCCACATTGTTTTACAGCTCTTTACTGTATCTTTGCATACAGTCAAACGCAGCGCGCGCGATGTTTTGCCACCACCTCGTTCTTGGAACTGGCCGCAGGTCGGCTTCACGAATATTGCCGCGCTATCCGTCTACCCGAAGGGTATAGATGGTCTAAGCCCATATCCCCTAGGCGAGAGTGACGCATTATGACCTAACGGTTGACGCGCCCTAAAACTTAGTGAACCCAAATATAATTTAATAATGCCACCATTGCATACTACTAAAAGCTAAAGGTGGCATGGGGGTATAAACGGGTATATGGAGTATACCCAAAAATAAAAATATATCCCCCCGCCCCCGTGTATCTAAAAAATTCTGGGTATACGCTGAAACTCTGTATAAATTGTGGGGGTGGGGGGGATCTTTGGACTCAAATGAGGAAATCCTATTTTAAGTCACAGAACATAATATGAATTTTGCAATCAAAACAATCTTCGTCACTATCAAAAATGTTATGCAAAAAACATGCCTGTAACTCGTTAAAATTCTCCAATTACATTTTAAGAATAGAAAATAAATCCGGGGTGAGCGCCCCAGACTTCCCCATTGTACAAAATCATGTAGTTTACCCAGGAAAGAGCGTATACCCAAAAATATGTTTTGAATTCCACCATTGGCTACCACGTGTTGTGCCCGGGCCAGGCTATAAAGGGATCAAAGATTACCTAATACGTCGCTTCGTGTGATAAGCTGTGTTATCTTCAGAGGACACGGAGGACATAGTCTGACTCCCACGACGCAAGAGATTCCGAGACTCATTCATCAGAGACCTTTGGCCTTTCGCCTTTGAGCTGAGCTCTTCATTACTGCGATCGGGGGCGTAGCGAGGGGGGGGATCAGGGTGTCAGAAGAAGGGTTAGAATTGGATGAGCGTAGCGAGCGAAGCTAAGATTCCATTTCACTACACTGGAGAAAAAAATCCGAAATGTTTTGTGTTTTTTTTTTTTTTTTGTATTTTTGTGTGTTTGTTAACACGATTTCGGCTAAACCGATACTCCGATTGCGATGAAATTTTCTGGAGGCCTTCGAAATCTCTGAACTTAGAACTGCACGTTTTTGAGCGCAATCAAAAAATTAATTCTCATAAAAATCGCAATTTTACGATTTTTTTCGATTTTTAAAACAATTCTTCGACTTATGACGCCTACATGCTTTTTTCCGATTGTAATGATTTTTATACAGAACCGTTATTTTATGAATTAATATATTCGTGTGGAATTTGAGCGTAATCGAAAAATTATTCTCATAAAAATCGCAGTTTTACGTTTTCTTTCGATTTTTTAAATTTCTTCGACTTATTTATAACACCTACATGCTTTACCCGATTGTAATTATTTTTATACAGAACCTTAATTTTATGAATTTTTTTATATATTCGTGTGAAATTTGAGCGTACTCGAAAAATTATTTCTCATGAAAATCGCAATGTTACGCTATTTTTCGTTTTTTAAAAATTACGCTCATCCAACAACATGCCTGAAAAAGTGCGGAGCTTCCTAGTAATACTAAATTGCACCATGTACTGTGTGGCAAGATTTTGTAAACTGACAGTATGTGGATCTTCCCAATTTTATAAATTATTGACAAAAACACTCTAAAAATTAGTAAAATGTCACTATTTGCAATGTAAGAAATCAAAAATGTTCTGGGGCTATGCGCCCCAGACCCGCACTAGCTGGGGGCATCCCCCAGACCCCCATTGTACCAGGATAGTACTTTTACTGAAATATAGTTTCGTGTTCAATTTAAAAAAATTCTTAATTAACCCCCCCCCCCCCCTTCCCGAATCAAAATCCTGGGTACGCCCCTGACTGGGATCGACTTTTTTTGCAAATTTGTAGCTTCGTTAAGCATAAAACACAATAATATATCTAATCTAAAATTACATAAATGGTTAGGCCTATAGTGATACTTGGCAGTGGTATTGTGTAGTATTATTCTTTTAGTTGGTTATCAAAATTCTCGATCAAAGCTGAGGTGGGAACTTAGATATCATCTATGCTAGGGGTGGGAGGCCGCGATTTTTTTTTTAATTTGCAACTGTGAAAGGTCTTAAAACACGTTCAAAATCTGAAATTAGACAAAGAGGCAAAACTATAGTAATTGGCCATGAAATGAAAATCGGAACGTCATAGGGTCATGGGGGGGGGGGGCGGTTCCCCCTTTATCCCCCCCTGCTCCAATATACCTAGCTGGATATCTGAAGAGGGGCATACATTGCTCTATAACAGGATTCCCTCGGTAGGTCTGTAATCTATAGGAGAGAGAATGATGAATAGAATGAAGAATAGAATCCCAGGACAAGCATTTGAGCTGAAGAATGAGAGGAGAGTGGGAAGACCTCGAGACAGAATGCAAGACCAAGTAGAATTGTACAGGTAGTTGCTGAGGAGAGAGGAGAGGAGTGGATAGTGGTTGAAGAGAGAGAAAGATGGTGGGAGGACAGGAAAAAGTGGAGAGAGCTAAAAATTGTGTGTGGCTCGTTGGTCTATGTGGTTAGCGTATCTGCTTCCAATGCAGAAGGTCCAGGCTTCGATTCCCGCCAAAGTCAGAAGTTTTTTAACTTCTGATTTGGACTAAGTCCATCAGTTCGTGTCAAAGGAGTTTGTAAACGGTGACTTTGGAGCCGTCCTAGCAACGAAGCACATAATAAATTCAGAGTTGTTCTGAATCGGCCTTGTTGATTCTGGCGTTGATCCGCGCGAGTTCGCACTGTCCATACCACTGATTGTTATATTTCCTATTAAAAAATATCGATCTTTGGTTGGTTATCGCTCACTCGTCGATTGCGTCGGGGCCTACAGGGTAGACTTAGTCGCTTTGATTTACTGTCCCCCACTGAAAATCAGTTATTAGTTAGTTTTCGTTTTTCTTTTTTAATGTTTTTTTTCTTTTTTCTTTTTTTTTCATTCTCCACCCTTTTTTATACTTGATTCATTAATTAAATGCATATAATATCATTCAATTTGTTACCAAAATTCTTGTGTTAAATGCATTGTTGTTGTAATGCTACTATTTCAAATATTTACGAAAATGTAATTTATTGTTGTTTCTGCATCTATGTAATTAGATTTATTTAGTTGTCCTCCTTTGTAAATCAGTTTTTATAACTGAATAGGATAGACGTTAAATAAATAATAAATAAATAAATAAATATAACTGAGTGGGTAGACTCTAAATACATTTTATTTATTTAATGAGGAAGATGAGGTGTTGAGCTGACCCTGTGATGCCCAAGATCGACGGTGGAAACACTCCTTTACCCAACTAATAATGTTGGAACAAAGTGTAGTGATATATTATGAAGGATGAACGTCACTTACAATAAAACAATGAGTAATTGATCCAATCCCACACCCACACTTCCTGTCCTCGCATCATAGTTAGCTCGACTGTGGACGCGCGGTCCAAGTCCTCCTACTCCACGTGACTCCTGCGAGCCTGATAGCGATAACAAGGCTGTCATTCATTAAACCATGGTGCTGCTATTTATATACTACTTATACACTCAGGTTGTAAACTTGATAAGAGATAAACCCATCACTACAGGATAGGCATGAACATCGACAGTCACAATTTCTAAAAGATTTGATAGAAAATAATTAAAAACATTTAGTCCCTTCAATTCGCGTATACCACCCTGACTAACCTGTCCCGTCTTATGACATGTTAAAACAAATCCACATCCTATATTTTGAATATTGTAAATTTGAAAAAAATATCAAAATCTGGTGGAGGACCCTGAGAAAGAAGAAAGTGAAGAAGATAATACAGAGGAAGAAAGATTGGGGGGGGCGTCAAACACGGGTAGCCATGGGGCTAAGAATGTGGTAGGACCCTCCCATCCCCTACCCGACTTCAGAGTTGGAAATAGGTTTAGGTATTGATTGATCTCTATTCTACATTTTTTTTTTTAAATTACTACGTTCTAAATAATTATAGGATTGGAGTTAGTGCTAGCTAGTTTTATTGTAATTTACCTGTGACAGGTAAATTGTGTCAAGTGCAAAGTGTAAGTGTGTGAATTGTGACAGGTAACCTTTCCCATGACGGGACAGTTTCACCAGGGTGGTACGCAAAATTAGGAAAGAGAAATAACAAAAGGAAAAGAAGACAATTTACATTACAATATTAATATATAAATGGTAATAAGATATGATAGCCAGAGAACCATGGTAGAACATTTGATTTGATTTTAAAAATTTGCAAATGAATAACAAAAGTACCTGAAATACTACATTTCACTGACCCCCCCACCAAAAAAAAAAAAAAAAAATTAGCTCGGATGTTTTTTTGTTTGTTTGTTTGTTTGTTTGTTTGTTTCCGTTTTTTCGCTCTCTACCGGGCAAACGGCATATTATGAGATATTGATGAAAATTGGAGAGGACCCTTGAAATCTCTGAACTTAGACCTGCCACGTTTTTGGATACAATCGACGAAATATTTCTCGTGAATATCGTACTTCTACGATTTTTTCGATTTTTAATGCGATATTTTCGTGACATTTAGGTCGATTCTGACCAAACGGATGGGGCTACACTGTTCATATTTTACGTGGGCTTTAAGGTTATGGTGATGTAGTACCTTTTGAAAGAAAAAATTGAAAAAGTTAGCCAGAATCTACAAAAAATAAAAAATATAGGTTTTAATATTTTTTTTTAGGTGTACATAATAATAACTAAAGAAACTTGACAACAGTCACCTACAATGCGTACAAAAAGCAACCCTTCGGGCCTCCAGATATTTTACATTCTAGTAATTAGTATTTCCATAGCAATTAAAATTTATCCTAATTTAACAAAATGATTTTGCAATGGAACTTGAAGCAGTAAAGAGAACCCACTCATACTCAAAACTTAAAAAAGCTCATCCATCAACGCGACTAAAAAAGCGCTCGCGAAGCGGCCTAGTTTATTTAGTATGTCTTGAGTACTTATCTTGTTATATTGTGTGTTTATAATATTGTTATTAGAGAATAGTTTGTTGTTAGTTGTTTGTTATCTTTGCTATAAGGCTATGCATATTATATTGTGGATGCCAATTTAAAAAAAAAAAGTTTAGGGAGATTATGTCTTCTGGGTACACTTAGTTTATTTCGTAGGAATGGCTGTCAGGCCGTAGACCTACAGGTAACAAAATACAAGAGGGACAATATTGCTCTTTCTTTAGTATAGGATGCTCATCGGTTTAAGAGGGAATGGGACACATTTGGCAGTTAGCAAATAGCTATTCGCTCGGCCAAGATGCATCCGACGTATATGAAACTTTGCAAAGTTGTCAATAAAGCATACATGGACAGCCCTGCGGTCATAGATTTTCAAAATTTTGTCTTAATCAGTCAGAATAAAATGACGAATATAGTCAATTTCGGAGATTTTTAACAAAATCAAAATTCGTGACAACTAATTTATTTTTTATAAATTATTTTAAAACAAAATTTGGAAATGTGTTACTGCAGAGCCCTATATTTCCACATTCGTGACATATGTTCAAAATTTCAAACACCTGTGGTGTCAGTCGGCCGAGCGAACAGCAATTTGCTTAAAACGCATGTCCTTTCCTCTCTTAACCGGTATGACCTTCATGTTACCAAAGAAAAAAAGGTAATACGGGCTTTGGGTTTCGAGTGAAATATTACGCCGCATTCACTTGCAATCAGGATTATAATAATTACACCGGCGGCGAGAACTAGGCAGACTGCAAGAACACGTTGTAGACATGTCTGACGTCACTTGATGACTTGCAGTACAGGTTGTCAGTGCACGTGTACCGGAGTACGACCACGTGGTCAGATGTGACGTCACTATACACGAGGTAAACTGCATGACTTGCTGTTGTAATAGCAACATGACGAAACCAGGGGTCATAACCCGTAAAGATCACCATTACGAAATAATACCAATCTAAATTTCCGTGTTTTTTTCATGAATTTTATTAATTGGAGTGATAGGTTTATTTTTTACTATTTATTTTACAACATTCCAATAGAGATGACCTTTAAAACATCGTTAAACTTTGGTTTTGCATCATTTATTTAAGTTTCCTAGTCCACAACAGTTTTGTGACAAATGAGTTTCAGTGAATTACTTTAAACTGTTAATTTTGTGTTTCATTCACAATAAACCATAATGATTGCAAATACATAATTAAAATTATGTATTAAAAATAAGGTCAAATAAATTAAATGTGAATTGAAAAACGCCAGAATTATGTTGTGGCTGAAGCGAGTGCATGCCCCAAATTAGAAAATGAACTTTGTGTGTGTAAAAAAAACACCACACTTTGAAATTAAATGATGTTGCTAGGAGTAGGCTACATACTCGTAGTCGTAGGAGTGGGATTCAAATAGGTACCAATCAGCCATGCAACCAACCAGAACGACTCCTTAAGATAAATAGACAGACAGACAGACAGACAGACAGACGGACGGACGGACGGACGGACGGACAGGACGGACAGGCAGAGCAGACAGACAGACAGACAGACAGACAGACAGCGACAGACAGACAGACAGACAGACAGACAGACAGACAGACAGACAGACAGACAGACAGACAGACAGACAGACAGACAGACAGACATTAAAGAAGAACGGAAACAATAGTTAGTTCCTAAACGAGTGCGGACGTGAGGGTCAAGGGTTGATAATAGGCACTTCCTCCCTGCTAAGAGCATTCAATCGTTTTCGTTATTGTATCTCGACCACACACACACACATTTTGTTAGATACGCTAACCCAGTGATTGAGTCTGAATATAGCTACGTATAGCAAAGCCCACTACACTTGCACAGTATAAGCACAGATAATAGACTACACTACGTAGTGTAGTCTATTATCTGTGGTATAAGTTACGTAGAATGTTGCCCGGACTGGTATTCGAACCCAGAACCTCCGGCTGTTCGTGCCGAGCTACGTAGAGCCGGAGGTTCTGGGTTCGAGCGTCGTTCACAAGTATTTGTTGTAATGCACCTGTAACGACTTGTTTACATTTACACATTATATAAGCAAGAATGTCACACTAAACAAACTGAGAACGTGAATATCAATGCGAGCTACGATCAGGAGAAACTGGCAACTGATATCGCGTCGCCCTTAACTTAATTTTTTTACCGTGGGAATTAAACCTGTTATAGGGTTCAATTAAACGAAGTCGTGCAATATGCCCCTCTTCATGTCCTGGGGGGTGAGACTCGACGCTGAATCCGCGTGGTTGGGTTGATTTCCATGCCTTTATTCCGTCAATCGGTAGACTCGACTTGGACTCGACGAGATCATATTTCCGACCATTTACTTTCAAAAACGTTTCATCAGATTTGTCAAAAATCAGAATTGTCGGAACATTCAAAACCACGCAGAAGTCGAGGCCAGTCGAAACTCGCCCCCCTGCCCCTGCTAACTGAGTAACTGGGTATGTTGCGGATAGGACAATTGTGAATAGATGTCCGAGGGCTATTTGAGAGGACTCAATCCCTTGCATATTCGCATTAACGACTGAGGAAAACCTCGGAGAAACATTCAGTCAGGATTGCCGGTCTCGACGGGATTCGAACCGAGACATCCGGAATCAGAGTAGCTCTCTAAGCGCTCGAGCCAACACTGTGGGTGTAATCCTTAGCGCGATCCCACTCTAGACTGTTGCATAAGAGTAAGGCTGACACATCGCCTACTATCGCCACGTGGTCGGTGACCCCAGCGCAGGCGTGCCAACATGACACGACTCACGTGACCAACTCTATGAATCAGACAGAGAGACGGCTGATGTAACAAGCCGGGAAACCTCATAACCACTACTTGGATGTACTTACAATACCACGTGGGTTTACGAGGAATTATTATCGCAAGTCACTCTATGCTCGTTAGACCTCGGTATTATTTATTCTTTATTCATATTTTTTTGTACATGGATCCCCAACAAAGTACATGGGACATATTATATATAGTAAAGTTTTGATTAAAAATTTAAGGTCAAACTGAACTACAGCAATCGTCAATAAAATATGACTTACTAAATAAAAAATTTTGAAGTGTAGTTTTAAAACTAACATCACTCCCAATATCCTTGAACTCAGCTGGCAAGTTATGTATTTCAATTTTAATTCAATTTCATTTTTTTCAATTCAGTATTTATTTAGCTTAAAGCTATTTTTACATGCAATTCAATAGTAATAGTACAATTTAATTCAATTCAATTTCATTTTAAAAAATAGGCCTAACTAATTGAAACAAATTTTCAAAATACATACAAGATAATTCAATTCAGTTACAAAATATATACAAATCATATTCATTTTTTATGTTCCTCATAGATACAATAGAGTTTTAACAAATTTAATACATTCCAATTTAAAAACTGCAAAAAGTTGTTCCTGTTTTATCACTAAATCTAATTTATTAGGAAAACGCTTAAGTCCCGCCGCGTTGTTGGATGAGCGTAATTGGTGTATTGAGCTGCCATGTGTTATGCGGATTTTCTGTTGTTCTGTGAAAAAATCATTACTAAGTTGGAGATTTTTTAGAATTAAATTAAATTAAATGAAAAATTAACTTAATTTTTTATTTTTTATTAATCGTAATTTAAAAAAGGAAACAATCGTAATATTGAAATTTTCATAAGAAATAAATATTCGATTGCGCACAAATTTTACACGAATATATTAATTTATACTGTTAAGATTCTGTGAAAAAATCATTATAATAGGATAAAGCATGTAGGTGTTATAAGTCAAAAAATTGTTTTAAAAAAGAAAAAAAAACGTAAAATTTCGATTTTCATGAGAAATAGTTTTTCGATTGCGCTCAAATTTCACACGAATACCTAAATTCACATAAAAAAAATCATTAAAATCGGATAAAGCATGTAGGTGTTATAAGCTGAAGAAATTTTTTAAATATCGAAAAAAATCGTAAAATTGCGTTTTTCACGAGAAATAATTTTTCGATTGCGCTCAAAAACGTGACAGTTCTTGGTTCAGAGATTTCGAAGGTCTCCATAAAATTTCATCGCAATTGGAGTATCGGTCTAGCCGGAACAAACACACAAAAATACAGAAAAAAAAACATTCCGGATTTTTTTCTCTAGTGTATAGTGAAATAGAATCTTCGCTTCGCTCGCTACGCTCATCCAATAATCTGTACCCAGAATAAAAAAAAAAACATGTTTTTGAGTTGCTGATTTGTTTTGATTTGTGTTGCTAAAGTGTGACGTAAAAGTAGCGGTGGCTCAAACGGTTGGGAGCGCAGGACCAAACGTGTAACTCCTAAGGGACGTGGGTTCGAATCCCGCACACGCCATAAGTTAGTTAGCAAGTCAAACAGACATTTTAACAAGCAATCATCTTTTAGGGGAAAATACAAACAAAACAATACTCTCCAACGGAATATTGTTTGTTACACATGTACTTTATCCTCATCTATCCTTATCGACTCGTATTCCGATGCCCCAATCATCAAAGTTAGAAAGCCTCAAGAAACTTTCTTATTTATTGATTGTGATAACTCGCTCACTCGTTAGTATAATATCTAACTTAGTACTTGGAAAAGAAAACGGTTTGTTTTCTATAAATAATAAACACATAGATTAAAATACGATCTCTAACCTAAGAATGTAATGCAAAATTTATTTTCGATTGTGCGAAACGAAATTTTTACGTGCATATAAATATCATTGGATGAGCGAAGCGAAGACTTCAATTTCTTTCACCCTGATAAAAAGCTTGGGTGTATTTTTTGTCTGTTTGTTCACACTTTACCGGGCAAACGGCATAATATGCTAGTTTGATGAAAATTTCAGGGGACTTTCGAAATCTCTGAAATTAGATCTGCCTAGTTTTTGGATACAATCGAATAAATATTTCTTATAAAAATCGTACTTTTAGGGCAACGATTGGTATTTTGACCTCGCCGCCCCGCACCTTTTCTCGGCCTCTTTCAGACTCGCAGTCGATCGCCTCATACAAGCTCATCCATCAACGCGACTGGAAAAAAACGTTCGCGAAGCGCCCTAGTAACCCAGTCTTGCTATTGTTTGCACAGCTGCCCGCGCGATTCAAAACTCCCGCTCTCAACCGGTCCTTGGTGCCGGGGGGGGGGGCGTGGGGGGGGGGGGTACGGTGCCTGGAGGAGAGACTTATTAGCACGCGCGAAACTGTCTTATTCACATCTCGGTAGCGACAAGCTCGGCTGCTCTTCTCACATACATGTTTGCATGCTCATCATCGCAGAGAGAGGCAGCACAAGCTCTGACTATGTTACCTTTGAGTATGGAACCTTTTATATACTCAATGGTGTTACCGTCACTCAACGGTGTTACTCTTACTAGGAAAACGCTTAAGTCCCGCCGCGTTGTTGGATGAGCGTAATTGGTGCATTGAGCTGCCATGTGTTACGCGGATTTTCTGTTGTTCTGTGAAAAATCATTACTTAGTCGAAGATTTTTTTAAATTAAATTAAATTAAATAAAAAATTAACTTAATTTTTTTTAATTAATCGTAATTTTTAACAAAGAAAAAAATCGTAAAATTGCAATTTTCATAAGAAATAAATATTCGATTGCGCTCAAATTTAACACGAATATATTAATTCATGAAATTAAGGTTCTGTGAAAAAATAATTACAATAGGATAAAGCATGTAGGTGTAATAAGTCAAAGAATTGTTTTAAAAAAGAAAAACCCGTAAAATTTCGATTTTCATGAGAAATAATTTTTCGATTACGCTCAAATTTCGCACGAATATCTTAATTCATGAAATTAAGGTTCTGTGAAAAATCATTACAATGGGTTTTAAAGCATGTAGGTGTTATAAAAAATCGTAAATTGCGTTTTTTATGAGAAAAAATTTCCCGATTGCGCTCAAAAACGTGGCAGTTCTAAGTTCAGAGATTTCGAAGGCCTCCATGAAATTTCATCGCAATCGGAGTATCGGTTTTGCCGGAATCGTGTTAACAAACAGACAAAAATACAGAAAGAAAGAAAAAAAAAACATTCCGGATTTTTTTCTCCAGTGTAGTGAAATGGAATCTTCGCTTCGCTCGCTTCGCTCGCTACGCTCATCCAATTAGGGAGGTCGTCGATCTATCCCAGCCACCGGCAATCCTGACAGAACTTTGTTCCGCGGTTTTAATCAGATAAATACGGATTATGAAACATGAAACCGAGCCCATAGGCCTACTGGCATAATTCAATTAGGTTATTCGGATAAAGGGCGCGTCAACCGTTATAGGTCATAATGCGCCACTCTGGCCTAGGAGATTTGGGGAGGAAAGTCCCATGGTGGTCAGAACCATGTCACGGGTAGGGGGAGGAAAGGGGTTGTGAGTTCTCACGTCGTGGTTGTCATCGTGTCGTCATGGTAGTCATGGTGGTCAGAACCATGTCACGGGTAGGGGGAGGAAAGGGGTTGTGAGTTCTCACGTCGTGGTTGTCATCGTGTCGTCATGGTAGTCATGGTGGTCAGAACCATGTCACGGGTAGGGGGAGGAAAGGGGTTGTGAGTTCTCACGTCGTGGTTGTCAACGTGTCGTCATGGTAGTCGTGGTGGTCAGAACCATGTCACGGGTAGGGGGAGGAAAGGGGTTGTGAGTTCTCACGTCGTGGTTGTCATCGTGTCGTCATGGTAGTCGTCGAGTGTATGAGACTACTGCCAGAGCTCGCCTCTAGTTTCGGAGAGTATAACCCTCTCATATACATATGTTTGCGATGTGCTTTGCATGTTCCTCGTCTCGGCAGAGTAAAAGTACCCAGGGATAAGTTTTACGGGGCTGAGATTATCTCTCAAATCTCCCAGTATCGACTTTCATTGCGGATTTTTTTATTTTTATAAAATTTCTTTATTCGTTTTTGTACAGTTTTCTTTACAAGTATTTACATTATGTTTACAATATACGAATTAAATTAATTTTTTCTATATGATTTCTGTATGTACTAAACACAAACTACTCGCAATGAGACACGGCCTAACTTCGCTTGGCCATTCCTTCCAAACTGTCACAAACTAATAACAATCACCCAACCATCATGGAACCCAAGAGGGTCACACCGGATAAACTGAAATGTACCCTACACCGTGCTCCGCTTTGCTAACGCTTTTTCCAGTCGCGTTGATGGATGAGCTTTTTCGTTGTCCTAAAAGTACGATTTCTATGAGAAATATTTCTTCGATTGTCCCTAAAATCATAACATATCTAAGTTCAGTGATTTCAAACGGTCCCGTGAAGTTTCATCAAGATTGGTGTAGCCGTTTTAACGTGGCCAAATATCACGAAAATATCGTATTAAAAATCGAAAAAAAAATCGTCCAAGTACGATATTCATGGGAAATATTTTTTTTGATTGTATCCTAAAACTTGGCAGATCTAAGTTCAGAGATTTCAAACGTTCCCATAAGGGTTTTATCAAGATCGGAGTAGCAGTTTTAACGTGACCAAATATCACGAAAATATCGCATTAAAAATCGAAAAAAACGTCCAAGTACGATATTCATGAGAAATATATTTTCTTCGATTGTATCCAAAAACTTGGCAGATCTTAAGTTCAGAGAATTCGAATGTGTCCTGTTTATATCAAGATCGCATATTATGCTGTTTGTCCGGTAGAGAACGAACAAACAGACAAAAATTAAAAATTAATTACACCCAAACTATTTCCTCATGGGGCTTCGACCATCCAACCACAGGTTATAAAATGAAATCCGTAAATTTGCGCTTAGCATAACTCCAAGTTCACAATTAACATGTCATATTAACCTATTAATTTTTACTACTATCATATTGATTAGTATAATCTCTACAATCTTGTCCAACAAATAGATCTCCCTCTTCTGAATGGGGTCAGCTCACAAATACGACCGATCACTGCATTAGTCATGATGATTAAATATGTGTGTGTACAACTGATGGTTATTTCTATAAATGCAGTAATATTATCACGACCTTATCACAAGTATTATTTTATCCGATCTCATGTTCATGGAGTGATATTCGGACCCTACGTTTTTAACTTACGAGACAGTAATCATTACATGGAGTCATTGTTTGTATTATTGTTTAAAAAGCAAGCTAAGCGCTGACTGAGTTATTATCGCTTGTAAGCTTTCTTATCAATAACATGTGTTTGAAATGAGATAATATCCATTCTTTGAAGCCAAAAAAAGAAAGCTAAGCAGGTAGCATAGCTCATGAGAAACGTTTTTTACTTTGATACATTTGGCAGTTGGCACACATAGCTGTTCGCTCGGCCAAGAACCATCCGAATACAAATTTGTCAATAAAGCATGTGTAGACAGCCCTATAGTCGTATATTTAAAAAAAATCTCGAATGTAGCAATAATTTAGGATTTTTTAACAAAAATCAAAAATCGTGATTTTTTTTTAAATTATTAAAAAACAAATTTTTGAAACGTATGACTAGAGTCCTATACTTTTACTTCTGTGACACTGCCCACAATTTCAATCACCTGCGGAATTTGTCAGCCGAGCGAACAGCAATTTACTTAAAACGCATGTCCTAAAAATACGAACTTAATTACTATTTGCTCAAAAGAAACTTAGTTCCTTGAAGTTTATGATAAAGTTGCCTACCTAAACAAAATCGTAGACACTTATCAACAAAATCCTGTCCATTCTCGAAGGAACGGAAAGTCCCAAACACGTATTCAATACTGGACTTAGATGGCTCAATGTTGTCTTGATTTAAAATTGAACATCAGATATTGTGGCAAGTTGATTATAAGATGATCTCTGCGCTGGGTCCAAGAGCAAGGCCTTGTCGTTGATGACAGCTTCGTCAGTCGAATACACTGTGTGGTTGCATAGTCCACGTCAGCTGTGATCTTATCTGTAGCGTGATGTACGTAGCTAGCACTCATAGAGTGCACTTTGCATGTGGTGTAATGAAGTGATTGTCACGCATAAGTCATAGATTGATCTTGGCGATTCTTTATGATGAGTGATAATACTAACTATTTTTCAAAGCGATTGATTGCAGTCTAAGTTCTGGAAAAAAGTGTCAGGACGTTATTCAAACAATAGAATAGAAAGTTATTGTTATTTGTTTATTTTATTTTATTATTATTCAATGATCATTGGTGCAATCATTAAGTTATCATCATCGTCAACAATCATTATGATAATAATAATAATTATTACTATTAAGTTACAAGATGATGTTGAAAAAGTAAAAAGTTTCCACAAGTTCTCTATATTCCTCATCCCCCCCCTCACCCCTCCTCGAGACTGGAGACATTCACGCCAAAAGCGGGGTTCGAACCAAGGGTGACCATAATTCAAAAACGAAAAACCGTGACATCTCGAGATTTTGACCTCTATGGAGTTACGTGGGTTATAAGGGTCTAAGGCATAGCCCCGGCATCCGCAGGCGAACATTTTCCTGTGTATATCTGTCCCGAGCGATCTGAGCACAAGGCACGAAATACTCATTGAAATAATTGCCCAAGGAAACGTATTACCTAAACGTATTTTTAGACTATGGAATTTATTTATTTATTTTATTTATTTATTTATTATTATTCAATGATCATCACAGTATGTACACAATCATTAGGAATATCACAACGAGCATAGCCCTTTAACACAGAATTGTGTGTGATATCCCTAAATAGTATAATAAAATTGATATTAAAAAGAAGGTAATTAAAATTAACATTTATGTAGCTCGTTTTAACAAAAATAGATAATCAAAAACTATATAAAAACTCGACGAAAAACCGGGACAATTACCCGTCCCGGGTGGTGTCTCTCGGGACACCGGGACAGGTACCTGAAAACCAGGACTGTCCTGGGAGAACCGGGACGTCTGGTCACCCTAAACACAGGTTTATTTCAGTCAACGGCTCAACGCACACTCTACCACATTAACCATAGATACCTCTTCAACGTGTAAAATAAAAGCTACAAACTACGTATTCAATTAAATAATGTTTTCGTCGATCATAATTAGTGGTCTGGTCTTAGAATAGAATAGAATAGCGTCTGTTTGTTTGCTAAACGCATCATTCATATGCAATACATACATCCTAGTACACAATAACATGACTCACACACAAACAACGTGCAGATAGATAGGACGTGTTTACTAACTGTCGCGGACTCGGTATTTGACAATTTTAATAATATTAGTGAGAAATTACTGTAGTTTTGTTCTGGAAAGCCCGACATGTTGTGTCAAGAGTTATTTCCCTATGAAGCTCATTGCTAGCACGCAGACAAACATCGCTTACTAGAGACGAGATATTCCAGCTTTGCATTTTTGGTGGCCTACTGGTTTTTACACTATAAAAATTACGATATTTTCATTCGTTCAGTCCGGTATATTTTCTGAAACACTCACAACGCACTTTAAAAGCATACTTTTGAAAAATTTCACCTGCGGCGCTATTACTGGGGTGCTCTGCTCCCCTCCCCCAACCCCCGTACTGTTTTTGCCTGGAAAGGTTTGTCCCCCTACCCTACCGACTATCCTGACTGAAGGTTTCTTCTATGGTTTCCTCAGTCATACTCTTATAGAGGAATGTTGGGCCCAAGTCCTAGCTTTAACATTCCTCCCAGCTATACAGGGTGGCTGCATGATGTGTGTATTTATACGGCCTCAATACTACTGCCTATACTACCTTCATCATACTACCATATTGCCTAGAGGCATAGACTAATATAATATCTGCCTGAATTATTATAATTATTATAATAATTATATCGAGTGCTGTTTAGTTGTGGAACCAGGGTTTCGAGATTGTCTATTCTAAAGCACAGAGTGTGTTTGTATATGGTGCTAAAATAAAGAGATACTACCGATAGTAAACTACTGATAGTATGCCGATTAGGCCTATATCTCCAGGTATTTTTTTAACCCAAATGTTTGAGAAACAGCTTGAGAGGACAAAATTAAAATCCAAATGTATCAGTTTTAGTTTTTACTACAAATAGCAGGTATCTCTACGGATGTTCTGTGTGTTTGAGGGGGTTGGGGGGGGGGGACTTTAAAGACTGACCACCAGCAGCACCGCTTTGCTTTTTAAATTCACCACTGTGATTGTTTCGTTCGCCTATTTCTCATTACTTCATCGTCATGGACTCAGTTCAGGGCCAACAATGAAATAGTAATTAGTGAATAGAGAATGTCAAAGGGTACATGATCTGTTCAGATTTACATTACACTGTCACATTTAAATGTGTTTTTATTAATTTACAGGTTACGGTACAATCTGTCTAATTTTGTGTTCTAAAGTGACATTTGTTTTATTTTATTTTTCCCGACCCAACCCACATCAATTCACCCTCTACATTAATTCAATGGATGAATCCTCGGGACTATTCTCGAATCACACTCGGAAGTCGGGGCGGAAGTCAAGCCCTGTTCTTCCGCACGTAAACATCAATCAGTGTGAGGCAACTTGCAAAACAAATTACTACCTGCGCCCTGCACATTTAAAACCATTTCCACACATTTCACTTGCATTACCTCGTCAACTTTTTCATCACAAAACATGACTCAATCGCACGAAGATTAAAAAACACGAATTCTGAACTACGAGCCTTGCTTTGATTGGCTGTCAGCGCATGGTAACAGCAGACGGCTGGCCGGCCTGGAGGGAGGCTATAAAACCAGGTTCCCCTTCCACTTGAAATCAGTTGCCTCCGAGAAGTTATCGAGTTCACTTCGCCGAGTGACATAGTTCCGTCTATTTCCGTTTATAACAGAAATCTCTACTGGTAAGTCTACAATTTCAATTCATATCTGTTCAGTGTATTCTATTGTTGTGAAATAGGTTCCAGGATGCCTCTAGTTTTTGGATGACTTTATTTAAAAAGATTCTTACGTAATATTGGGGGCGTCACCGAAAGGAATTTCTCGGAAGAATCTCGTGGCTTGCGGCGGTTCATCCTAGATTCGTGCAGGTAGAGAAATACCTTGTTTATTTTGACGGTAGCGTAGATTCGGAATGTGGGGAGAAAAATATCTTGACAGTGTAATCTAAATTCTCTTTCACTCATTGTGGATTTAATTTTGTGTCAGTTTGGAAAGTGTTAAATTAAAGAGACATCGAATGAACAATACAACTTCGTGTCACAAAGATGATGAAAGTTATGAATGATTTTTCTCTGCTTGACCCTGATTCTGTCAAATCATGTCTCTACTCGGAAGTGAAATCATGGTGCTATTAATATTCTCTAGTGCTCCAAGTTGACGCGCTTACTGTGCACTTTGCTTGAATTAATAGTCGGATTTATTTCATACTAAGCGTTCATACTAAGCGATTTGAAGTTATTTAATTTTGCATTGTGGCATAAATTGTTGACTGTCATACATTACATTTTTTTTATTAGTCATCAATTTTAGCACTCATATGCTTAACAATTACAAGGTAGGCGAGTATTTGATGTTGTTCCATGTTGGTATAAAGTAAAATCCAATACTTTAAAAAAGTATTTACAAAAAATTACCTATACAGGTATACTAAAGTATCTAGAGACCATTCTATAGCTCATTAAAAAAAACCCTTTCCACAGAGTCTAAAATATAAATAACACAGGATAAATCACTGAATATCGTCACACAATAAAACCAGAATAAACTCACTAATTCTTATTTGCAGAATGCAGGTGCAGCTCAAACTGCAAACCAGTTACCTACATTAGTTTGCTAAAATTATTACTAAATATTCTGAGAGCGAATAAAACTCCATTTCCAGCAGCCAGGATTTCATCTTAAATTAAAATCTGTGTCTCCTAAGCTCTCCTTTAAGTAGCCAGGGAGGTGGTTGACTATTTTCCTCCCAGCCTGAGTAGGTTTCATTATCAGACAACCTTAGCCTACTTTGTTCCTGGTGAAGGTTGTCCTTCTGTCTGTGTTATGGGGGTGTACATCACTTTTTCTCGTAAACAACATGGGTTATCATTTACAAAAACTGCCATTTCCATTATATAGATTGATGTTACGGTGAGTACCCCTAGGGTTCAAAAAGCCTGCCTGCATGATCCTCTATTGGGTAAGTTGGCCATAATTCTAATAGCCCGTTTTTGCAAACGAAAAACAGCTAATGCCGAGGAGGCATTACCCCAGAACAGGATTCCATATTGAATCAAAGATTGGAAGAATGAAAAATACACCATTTTTGCAGTACTCTGGTTACACTGCTTTACAACTTTCCTCAAAACAAAACACGCTAAAATTAGTCTACCACACAAGTTCTCAATGTGCTGAGCCCATTTTAGTCTGTAATTTACTTTTAAACCCAAAAAACATTGCATGATCTGCAATTCCAATAGTTCCCTCCCAAGTTCTATTACCATCTGTACTGGCTCACCAATTGCCTGGAATTTTCATCAACTGCTTTTTAGCACAATTTAACTTAAGCTTGTTGGCTTCAAACCATTCTATTAACTCTCTCAGTATGATAAGAAATTTGTCTTTGAGACCCATGTTACACAGAGCTCGAATAATAATACTAGCATCATCTGCATATAGAAACCACCAAGCAATCCAGAGGCAAGTTGGTAGGAAGGTCATTGATGTAAAGAATAAAAAACACCGGCCCTACCACCAACCTTGTGGAACACCATGTTTAATAAGTCTCCATTTAGGAGTGCGTTATGTTTGCCCCTTGCCAAGGCCACCCTCTGTTTCCTATTACACAAGTACGAGGTTACCCAGGCCAGTGTGACATCTCTAATCCCCAAATGATCTAATTGCGAAGTAGAATTCGTGGTTGATTGTATCGAAAGCCTTCGATAGATCACACATAATGGACCCTGTTACTTCCTTCTCTTCAAGAGCCCCTTGGATTGCATGTGAAAGTTGAAAGGTTGCCGATTTGGTGGAATATCCAGCTCTAAATCCGTGTTGGCATTCAGACAGAATATTCTCATCTCTCAGGAAGGCATCGAGTGTTTAAGAAACAATTTTTCTAACACTTTGGAAAAGTTTTGGATCAGCGACACGGGTCTATAGCTGGCCCTCTCCTGCACTTTGCCCTTCTTAAAAAGTGGTATCACTGTGGAAAATTTCAACTTTTCCGGAAATGTCCCCGAAATGAATGAGGAATTGCAGATAGCTGCTAGAGGTTCAGCTATGACCGCACCACATCGGCGAATAAGAAAACTGGGCACCTCATCCCACCCGGTGACCTCTTTGTTTTTAAATCTTTTATTACCTGGCGAACTTCGTTAATGCTAACAGGCCTTAAACACATCTTATGAATGCGCCCTGACACCTCCCTTACTTAGCTTGGCCAAACATGCCTCAACAGTATCCGCCTTGGTATCAATTATATTATCAGCAAAAATCTGTGAAATAATCATTGAACAAATTTGCTACCTTATTTGCATCTGCTATTTCCCTTCCTTCAATTTTCCCAGAACAATGGGATCGGTTTCCTTCTCCTCTTCCTTACCTGCAAGTGCTTTTACCACCCCCCATGTAGCCTTTACTTTATTTTTAGCTTCCCAATCTGCCTGCTGGTATGTGCCTTTTTGGCCATCCGGATGTCCTTTTAAAACCTCTTTTTTGAAAGCTTGGAAGCGCTCAAGAAAATGGGCGCACTGGTTATTTTACTTTGTTGGAACAGATCTCTCTTTACTTGACATTTCCTTTTTTTATTTCATCCGTTAGCCACCCCTCCGCCGAGATTTTACTAGAAATTGTCTGAGCGGGAAAAAGCTGTATTGAAAAGTGATAAAAATATTCTTAGAAATTCATTATATTTCCCATCAGTATCCGGAATCCTATCTATCCCGCCCCAGTCCGTATCCCTTAATTGCTCTATGAAATTAATGATGCTCTCCTCCTTAAAAATTTCCCACTCCAGCTATAGGCCCCCCTTTTATTCTGTTTAGCTTTGGGCCCACTACCGGCAGACTGATAATTTGAACAGCAGGATCAGAATAACCTGTCTCGATGACTTTAGGAGCAATCGTGGACGAGAAGTTTGTAAAAACGTTATCAATAACAGAAAAATACATTCAGTGTAATTCTTGTTGGGGTTGTAATAAGAGCCGTAAAATTATAAATGCCCAAAATATTTACCATGTCTTGCTTCTCGGTACTGGTTTAGAGAAGTCCACGTTAAAATCACCACTATTACCATGTGGTTTTGTACCATCTTTACACTGCAGCATTTTGAACATCGTTTCTAACTTGGAAATAAAAAAGGCAAAGTTGGCCGGATTGGGTGGTCTGTAAACTGTCCCCAATTACCAATTTAATGGGTGATGGGTTTTTTCTAGAGCACACAATTTTTATAGATTTCTCAACTGCTACCCAGTCCAGGTCAGCTCGATTTTTGTATTTGTAACCTGCCGATTTCCTAATAAAAATAGCCGTTCCTCCCTTATATGTTCCTTTCTTTGAAAACATGCAAACTAACTTGAAAAACGCTAATAAGAAAACCCACTCCTCCTGACCCCGCTCGAACCAGTGTTCTGATTATACAAATAAAATCCACGATTCTTTTGAGAATCTAGAAATATCTCTATTTCTTCTGGTTTTTCACCCCCCAAACCTTGCGTGTTGTGATGCATCAAAAATTCTGAGCGCCGCTGGGCTTTGGCAAACATACGAAGTCGCCTGTCTAGATACGCCAGGCACTATGGTGACTTGCTTACCATCCCGGTTACAAGAAAATTTTGACTCCCTTCTCCTACTTTATCCCTTGTGCCGTGGAAGTGTTATCTACAAGCTCTTCCGAGGTCCCTTGACCCATCAAGATCTCCGAACTCTCTCTGCAATGAACTGTCCTAGGAAGAGAACCCCCCTTCGGTTGAGATGGATCCCATCTCTAGCCGATTCCCATTTAGAAATCCTGGCATTCGGATCTAAGAAGCTCACTCTCTTGTACTGATTACACCCCCCATTCAATCCCTTCATTAACCTCCTCAATATATTCATCGGAGCAATCATTCCGATACCACAAGCCCCTTAATTATGAGGTGCGCATCTCGCAATGGTCCGTCCCTTAAATCATCAACTAACAAAGCGAGTCTCTCCATCACATGTATATCACTTTTGTCTTTAACATTATTAGTTCCTTAAAACACACTATGACCTTTGGGACATACCCCAATTTCTTTACTCCCACTCGACTCACAAGTTCCTGGGTTCTTATGCCCCCATATACCTTAACCTCGCACCCTGGGTGGTTCCAACACCTCCCTTGCACCCGCAGCATTGAGTCGCCCAACACGAGCACCTCCTGTGGTTGGAACAACTTCGGAGTCCCCGACTGTTGTGTCCTCCTCCCCGTTGAGCAAAGATCCTCCTGTAATGCTCTGCCCTGGACTCTTGCTGATTACCAATGCCTAATTCCTCGGATGGTCCTTTTTGTTTCCTGTAGTGGGCCTCGGGTTACCCCCTCTTTCTGCGTGATCCGTCTCTGGCTGCGACTGACGTCCGGTCCTATATCCCCACTAGGCCTAGCCCCGGCCCTCGGGTCCCCGGTGTCCTCTTTCCTCTATAACCCCACTAACCTCGGCCCTTGGAGTCCTCTTTGGGGTAGGGCTATAAATCGGGCTACCTGCCTCTCCCGTGACGAACCGGTTCAGCTGACTGGCCATGTCTTCAATAGTAGCCACGTAAAATTTAGTACTTCAGCAGCCAGTAACCTAACCTCTTTTTTCCCGCCCGCTCCCGACCTGTGTGATACCGCATCCTTACAGCAATTTTCACAAAACCAGTTTATGTTTTTAGCCCCACTGATAGCCTTGAAAGTTGCCGACTTCATTCCTATACAATAAGTGTGGAACCATTTTGGGGCATTTATCACAGCCTAACCACGAGTCCCCTTGTTCTATGTTGTATTTCCACACGTCGCACAGGGGTCGCTTTCCTCGTCATCGGAAAGCACTCTTCCACCTCCCCTTCATCTAGTAATGGCAGTAGTCAATTTAAATTTTCATTTATAAATTATAACTTCAGAACTAGGTAGCACCTACCTACAAAACATTGGACAATTTTGAATAAAAAGTTTTATCCAGTTGACCGATTTATTAATGGGTCACAGATTTAGAGCATGTGGTTTATAAATTTATAGTTTTTAAATTTATTCATGGGTAGCAAGATGTAATTTTTCACCTTGATCCTAATCAAGATCAAACAGCTAGAGTGTAGGTAGGCCTAGGCCCTACCGGTATTGCTTTTGTGATTTTTCTTTGTTAGGGTACATTTATATTTTAATATTTTAGTAGGTAAATAAAAAGAGCGTTAAATTAATTTTTAATTTTTATGATTGGTCATAGCCATATTAAAACCATTTCTACTAATAGGGTCATGATAAATAATGTAATAATCTCTCTAGGGTAAAAAATCAAGTCAAGTTGGCTCATTGGAAGCACGGACATTTAAATGAATTGCACATATTGTATAAATTTTGTTCCCACCTGTGCAATGTCCATCTAACTTCAATTATTTTTCTATTTAAAAAATTAAGCAAAATTAAATTTATTCACCAATTTTTTTGCCATGGGTCAATTATTTATAAACTAAAAAGGATTGTGATTCAGCCATTTATGTTAGCTTTCTATTCTGGAGTCCAGTTTTTAGCTTCGAATCGATTATTGTTAATGTTCCGAGTTGACAAATAACATGTGGCCTAAGCCTATTTGAATGATGATCTACTTTCTAACTTATTTCCTTGAACATTACAGATTAAAATGGCAGCAACACCCATTGCATCTTCCGTGGGCCCGACCACAGTTCCGGCCGAAGAGATTCCGTCTCTCCCCCATCTTGAGGTCGTGGATCGTGTCAGCAAGCTGCCGATAGTGGAGGCGGCCATCGCCCAGTCTGCCGGTCTCTACGAGCGAGTCAAGGTTGGTGCATTCATAACACTTTATCTCTCATACAGAGGACTTTGCACTTCGGGGATTAGTTTATAGTTCACATTCCCTTATCAGATATCACGTTTCCAGAAGTGATCAAATTTCCTAGACTGAAGAGGTATTGACTCCAATCTTTCTATAGTTTAATAACTGTGGTCGACCTAAATTATTTATTAGGCCCTAGTACTTCGCACTTGCACACTACATTACCTTGGATGTGATAGTGCACTTAGTTCATATTACCTATTCAGGGTTTTAACAGTTGAAATTATAATCTTTTTTATGACCACCTCCAACCAAGGTTAAAGGAAGTGCCTATGCTTGGACATTTGTCATTACCATATTACCAGCAGTTTTAATTATACACCCATTTAAATATCCAGAGTTTGATTAAATAGGCCTAAATTACGAGGTTTCACTGACTGAGTGGCTAGACTCTAAATGCCAATTTATTTATGATTTACCATAGAGGGCCTAGCCTACAATTCTTAATTGCGTAAAAGTTTGAATAAAATAAAATTTTGCTTTTCGTGATAGCCCAGGTAGGCCTATAATATTCAAACCAATTAATTATTTTATCTGTTTACGTATTACTAAAATACAGTGAATACAATGGACTACATACCAGAGTATCTTTACCAGAGTATCTTTTTTAGGCCTAAATAGGTAACCAAATCTCATTTTTAAATTAATTTTTTTAAATTTTAAAATTTATTTGACATTGCTATTTGAACATTAATTAATTTCATTTAATAGCCATTTTGAATTTCAATTTGTTGCCAAAACCTTTGTTAGTACATAACAACAAACTATATCCAACTTTACTTGACTATTGTTCATTGTTGTGTCTGCACTTATATAATCAGATTTATTTAGTTGTCCTCTGTAAATCAGTTTTTTAACTGAATAGGATAGATGTTAGATTGCTCTTCTGTTCTGTTATTTATTTGACCAATTTATATTCAAATTTATTTATTTATTTATTGCTATCCTATTCACTTCTGATTTACAAAGGAGGACAACTAAATAAATCTACTTGCAAAGATGCAGATACAGCAATGAACCAACAGTTAAGTAAATATTTGAAATACTAATTTACAACAACAATGTATTGAAACACAATCAGTCTCTACTTGTGTTTGCGAGGTAAGGTAGTAACGTCTCTCTCTCCGCAGGGTTCGCACGGTCTGGTCAACTGGACGCTGTCTACGGCCGAGGGCGCCGCCAAGCGGGCCCTGGACATGGCCACCCCCCTCGCCTCCCCCCTGGCGATGAAGCTCCAGCAGCCGATCCACTCGGTGGACCAGACTCTCTGCCGAGGACTGGACATGGTAGAGACCAGGATGCCCATCATCAAGGAACCACCTCAACAGGTGGGTGAGGTAGGAGAGGTCGACCGTTACACTTCGCTTGGTGCTTGGTGGCTTCTACAGCATTGCTTACTTGGCTATATTCCTTTATTTATTTATTTATTTATTTATTTATTTATTATGTAAAAGTTTTTTTAATTTTGTTTATTTTCATGCTTTTGCTTTTCATTTGATGATTTAAATTATTTATTTGTTTATTTATTATGTAAAAAGTTGTTTTAATTTTGTTTATTTATATGCTTTTGCTTTTCATTTGATGATTTAATTTTGTTAAGAACAAAGTTTTCTCCTAATGAATTAATTTAATAACATTTGATAACATTTTCTTTGTTAAAATTATGAATTCGACAATTTACCAATGATTTTCATATTATTTGGTTTCCCCTACTCTAATTCAAACTTAACTAGCCAGTTGGCCTTTTCCACACTATTACATAATATTTTGGAATTCTTATTAGGCAAACGTGTATTTTTTAGGTTACTAGTAATTTATTTCCTGTTTGGTGGCAAGGACTTGATTTAAAAGCATTCAAGAAATGTAATTTTGTTGATCCTCTCGTTATGTGAAGATTGCCGCTGTCTAACGTATCCTTCCTTCTCTCGTCAGATCTACGACACGGCCAAGAGCTACTCGCTGGATAAGGTGACCACTGCGAAGAGCTACGGCGCTAACAAGGCCCACACCCTCGCCGAGCTAAGCTGGCAGAAGGCAAACGAAGTGTTGACCACGCGATACGGCAACCTGGCCTACACCGGCTTCGACTCCACCGCTCACATCGCGGAGAAGTACTTCGACTACTACTTCCCGCCCACGCAGACGGAGCAGCAGGAGAATGGTGAGTACGCTACGTGCGATGTTGTTTCCGCTGTGCACTTACTGTACTTGAAAAGCAAATAATTTTTTATCTACAATCAAATTTTATATATTTTAAATTGATTTTATGGATCAAGATAATACCACTTTAAGTTGTTGTATTAATTTCTCGTTTCATGGATTAAATTGTAAATAGAGATGCTCACAATATCGATATTCAATAGCTTTCAATTTCAATAATGTAGGCTTAACGTTGACAAATTTCATGTTGTCTAAAACAAACTTGTACCAAACATCAGGCATTCAATAAGTATATTATTATCTTGCCGATAATAAAATTAATAATTTTACATTTAGCAATCCTAGAGGCTGCAAGATTTCACTATTAATTGTGACAATTGTTTTCACAGATGCAATCTTGATCATGCTTGTCTGTTGAATAAATCAACATTGTTTTTACTGAAATTATTGTTCGATATTGCAGTCACTATTTTCATGACTGATAATTGTTATTTGAGCATTGTTCATTCGTATTGGTATTTGGTACTGCTAATATTGAACACCCGGTTCAAGTATGAGTCTTTCTCATGCAATGGACATTAACTTCTTGCAACAACACTTTCTAAGTATACTGGAATGTTATTAATTATAAGTATTGATTGATAAACTGTCTTTACTTGTAATTCATGACCGTTCCCCAACTTCATGACTTTTAAATAGTAATTCATTTAGACTGTCTCCATTAATTCGTTCGTCTCGCATTATTCGTTCTGTAGCGATAGATACTCTCGTTAAAACGTGTTGTCTTATCTATTTAGTTACTAATTGCGTTTCTCTCCTCGTTACAGTATCCGAGGCCGACCCCAGCGACCGAGTGTCGCACACCGTCCACACCGTCGGCCGCCTCTCGAACAAGATGGCGCGTCGCGTCTACGATTCCGTCTCGACCCAGGTCAAGTCCCTCAACAAAGACAACGTTCAAGAATACATCAACTCGCTCATCGCGCTCCTCACGCTGACGACCTACATCAACGCGCTTCAGCAGGCCAAGACCAAGTCGCCCTCGGAAGAACCAAAACAAACGACCAGCGCGGCCGTCAAGCAGAGCTCTTAGTTTCCTACACTGCTATACTAATAATATATTATTAATTTAATTTAAATATACCTCAAATAGTGTGAAGTGCGCGTTATTCTATCTATTTTGTTCCAATGTTCCAGTTAACGTGCAAGCTGTTTGTGTATCTAGGAGCATTAGAATTTATGGATGATATGTATTGTATTTTTGTAAATATTTTCTGAATAAAAATTTGTAATTTAATTAATAATAACAATCTTCTACTATGCCTTTATAATCCCCTAGTCCAACTTTTATTTTTATTGCAGATTTTTAACGATTTAATTTAAAATTTTAAAGTTATAAGCAACGCATCTTATAAATAGGAATCTACAGACTATGCATATTAAAATCTTCACTTTACATTATTTGTACAGATATTTATTAAGATGTGTATGTACGTAGGTACATACACATTTTCCAACACTTTTAGAACCTGCTTGTAAAATAAGTTTCTTTACTCCCATCTTTTAAATATTGCATTGTGGATTTATAATTTAATGGTTCTCATAAGTTTTGGCTTACTCGCGTCTTGATAGCATATTGTCACAAACTCGGAAGCCCGAATATTTCAAAATTCATTGCAAGTACCTTGTATAGATATGGCAATTCGAACGGGAAGATTTGTTCTTCTTCCATCTAGATTCTCTTCAGCTTTGCTATTCAAGACATGAGCTACTAGCAAAATATTGTACAGTAGATCCTGTGGATTAAATTCAACACAATTTGCATAGGTACCATACCTCCATACAGTGGCGGCTCGTGAATTATATTGTGGGGGTGCTGCAAAAGAAATGGGCCGATTCCCTGTGTACCACCATAAGTACCAGTTGATGGGAACAGCAGAGCTCTCATGTTTTCGCATTGAACTACTAATTTACCTAATTTAGAGTAACCATTATCCGTCCATGTTTTATCGCCAACAAACAACAAACAAAGAAAACAGTAAAGCTACCTTGTTTGTTCACAACCACAGATCCATTCATTTTTTGTGAAAATATCTGCACGGAAATGTCGGCTGTACGATGCTCCCTTACTTATTGCCTTCTACGTCATCACCAATAACGGCGTTGGGACTGGTTCTGACCAGCATGGGCCCCTCCTCCCCATATCCCCTAGGCTAGAGTGGTGCATTATGACCAAAAGGAACCAACAAAACACCCTTCCATTTTTCTTCATCTTAGTCTTTTCTTCAAGAGGAAAATAATATAAAAACTATACTTTTAAGTTCAAAATCAATTGCACTAACACTTTCACTCATTATCAGTTAATTATCTGGCAAGTACACCGCGATCCCACCTACACTATACGCATAAGAGAAGAAATTATAACTCCCAATAAAGTCCGAGTGTGGGAAGGGAACGCAACGTGAACAATGCTGTGCTGCGGCGAGCGTTGCCGAACGAGCCTCGGTGGGCTTGGTGCTGGCTAGAAGCAGCACCTGAACAGCCTTATTTCCGCTGCGAGGAACGAGGTGATTTAAATCAGTTTAACATGGGCAAAGTTGACTGCAGCGTCTCAAAGCTACAGCTCGCCGTATGCATGGAAATTAACCGCTACCGCTCGACGGAATATAACAGAAAATCACATAGCCAAACCAATAGCAAAATAATTTGAATGTGTGTTAACTTGAAAAACATAAAAATAACTTGTTTTTTAAAATAAGTAAATATTTATTTTATTTACTATTTCACTAGGGGTAGCTGCAGCTTCGCAGCTCTAACCAGGGGCCGCCACTGCCTCCATAATCATTAAATCCTTTCTGCTTCAGAAAAATGTTTTTTTAATTATAAATTGAATTTTTCCCCTCCGGAGTCTGATGTACAACTCTGAAGTTACCTCTTGCAAATCCCTGTAATATTTGGGGTTGGTAAAAAAGATTGCGTCGTACTTACTTCGGTCAAGACGAATAGTAAAGTCCTCCCGACATCGGGGGAGAATCCACCGACTCTGTAAGATTTCTCTTGATGCCAATCCAGATACCAATTTCCAAACTGTAACAATATTTCAATGGACTTACTACAGGATATACAGGAGCTTACTAATGGAATGGAAAACGGAAGAGTTTAGTTGCATCGCAAAATATAAACGGTGGAATAGATAAAGTCTTTATTTTATATGCGGGATTAAGAGTTTGATGCTAAGCGAATTAAATTGTTACTCAATCTAATTAGGTAATTGGGAAACATCCGGTTATGTAGGAGTAATTGATTTTCAACTGCTGGGAATATCAAACATCAAGGAAATAGACAAACAGCTACAGAACAGTTTAGACTTCAAACAGGACATGATCTACTTGGAAAGTACCTACATCGGATAATAATCACCGATAGCAGTACTTGCAGTCTGTGTGGGAGGGAAGAACAGAACAAAGAGCATCTGATGAGATGTACCAGTCTCTAAAGACTAAATGTTTGCCTTCCCACTTGGCATGAACTATGAGTAGAGGCATGAAAATTTAGCGTTTTAGGTTATTAATGCTAAATCAGTGGGGATAAATTCTTAAAAACGCTACAAAATGCAAAATTTACTGAAAATAAGGTTTACCAATACCAATTGAGAATTGGTTTAGCATTGTATTCTAACCTTTAAAGTGACTACATTTAATTGAAATGTTCCTATAAAGCATAATTTGAATTCATTCCTCATTAAAAATACAAGAAACTCCCCACATTTGTGGTTTTGGTGGAAAGAATAAAATTAATGCTACAAAATGCTTAATTTGGAAAAATTAATGCTAAACATTCGGAATATAAATGCTATTTTTTCATAGCTCTAACTATGAGGAAAAAGAAGCCTGTCTCTACTGGAAAACCAGAAAATGTACGATGGGCCCAGTTAGCCAAAAATACGGCCATATGAAAAGAAGAAGAAAAAGAAAAAGTTAAAGTTCTTGTGTTTTAAAAACATTTGTCTACTATATTCTTTGTCTTTGAGTCTACAACATAGATACTACTGGTCTACAATCTGTTGCCTATCTTTGTTGAATGTTTTGATACAAATATTTTTTATTTATATTTTATTTATTTAATGTCTATCCTATTCAGTTAAAAAACTGATTTACAAAGGAGGACAAGAAATACATAACGTGCATACACTTCTGTACCGTGTAAATTCAAAGAAAGTCCTGCTATTGTTCAAGCCTTAAATGTCGATCATGCCCTCCTTGATCGCCTACTTACTGCTCGGCTGTTTGATGTTTACAACCCAAAATAAAGAGATCGGAATTTATGTTGAAATTAAGTCTGGGTGTTCATATTAGTGTATTTAATGCATTCCCTGAATGGAGAAACGTTGTCCTTGATTATTTGATACGAAACTAGATTGCTAGTTGATTGATAATAGTTCTATGCAAATGTACTAAATGGTAATTACAAACAAAACTGATTACACTAGGGAAACTAGGGCTTGCAAAGGATAGTATTTTTAGACAAGTTGGATTAAGTGTTGCTTTGGCATTGTTTAAATGGAATATTTTGAAAAAGTAGCAAGTAGGCCTACTGGTATTGCTAGGAAAATCTATGTACATATATTGTACTATGTATTAATCTACGGATAAATAATAAACTTTAAATAGTATTTATTTCAACGATAAAAGAATACAATTTACTGTTGAGCATTGAACCGTTATTATTTTAAATTTGGTTTGGTTTGAGGAAATTATTTTTAGTTGATGCCCAGTTCTGAATCGTATTCTTTTATGTGAGATTTATTTCTTGGGAGGGGAGGGAGGCTAGCTTGGTCTCGGAATTAGTCGGGAGATACGATAAGCAACGAGTGATGAAAAGAACGTTTATATTGTCAAAATGGTTACATCAGTTGGTGTTTGTATAAAAATACAAAACAACAGTAGGTACAAGTAAAAATTTGGGGGTTGGTCACAAATATTTGTTCTTATAAAGTTGTCGCATTGAACTGATGTAGCGGGAAAACTATTGTCCAACCACTAGGTTACCAATCGTTTAGCCGTTACTTTCAACAGTTCAACTAGGCTCGATGATGGCAGTGGTTTCAAGTGACAATGAAGTCTGCACAGATCAATAAAAGAGAAAAACAGTTTGTATTATATTGGGTAGAGGTGTGTGAACAACAGATTTTTACTTCAAATAGAATACGAATCGAATAGTGATAGTGTTCAAACTTCAAACATTTGAATATTGTGAGCTCGAATAATGGAACAATTATTATCATTTAGGCTACCTAATTAATAAATTAAGCTTATTGAGATTTCATATTTAATTCGAGATGCAAGTGTTGGAACTTTCCGATTGACGTAGCACCCTAAACACACTGCAAGTAGTGTTGAGATATAGTTTCCTGCTAGTGCACATGATTTCTAAATTCCGGCTCTGTTCTGCATTGGTTGAACTACATGTTCAAAAGGATTCGAATAGTTACTAGTTAGTAGTAGAATTCGAATACAGATAGTTAGGTTTCGAATTGAGTTTGAACACTTGATATATTCGTTCAAATTTGAATTTTCGAGTAATCGCACACCTCTAAATTGGGCAATTAAAAGAGAGTACTACCACCACAAAGCAATTCAGACAAAGAGATTGTTGTTTGTATTTTAATATTTTTCTGTTAGATGCTCGACTAGTTACCTTTATTTCCACTTTTCAGTTTTCAGTCATCAAGAGATTATTTTGGCTAGAACAAGAATTCTTGCAAATATTGGCTTGGTTTTGACATATTAGAAGTTCCACAGCGTTGTGGATCCAGCACTGGGAACTAAGTACATTATATTATCACAATTCAAGATAAATACAATTATGTAGCCCTGGATTTATGATATGTGATTACAAACAATTGATGTACTCATTATTTATTATACAAAGAATTATATAATTTTATTGTAAATTAGTAAAATAGGTAATAAATAAAAAAATGCGTAAATTTAAATTACAAACTATAATATAAAAACATTATACATTAAAAAGATGTCGGCATTGAGTCTTTGAGCGATAGTATGTTTTCAAGATTTGAACTACATTGTATGAAAGTTGACTTGAATTTACATACCTATAGAAAGGAACTAGTATTTAGTTTAGGTGTCCAGAACACACTGACATAGGCACACATATTAACATAAAATAACTTGTAAAATATGATCTAAAAACAATGTTTGATATAGGTGGAACCAGATAAGCTGTCGGCCGTCAAGGTCAAGCGAGAGCACGGACTCCAACGTTGACAATTTGCACACAACTGGCATTAGGTAGGGTCTACCGTATTTGGTCATGTTATCGTGATATGTTATCACATAAATCAACATTTTATAAGCTGTGAATAAAGTAGTTCGTCCCACAGAGTCAGTATTTTAGCAAAATAATGATTTTAAGTAATCACGATTACGAAAGTGTTTTTTTGCCTTGTTGGTAATGGTATGTTCAAAGTTCCAGCTGTTTATAATGCCAACCTTGCCAGATGTGATGTCAATGTTTAGGAGCATCAATATATCTTGATTTTATTCGTACACTTCATAAATACTTTATTTTTAGGATATATTGGGCAAGGCTTGGCTTTAAAATAGTCGTGTTTTTCTCCGAAAGCAGTTTTAGAGACCGTTATTTTATCTACTTTTTGCCGATCCTGTGGCCATAGTGCGTGGACGACAGTGCTGCGATCCTTCGGCGACCGACAGCTTATCTGGATCCATCTATAGGTATATATATATAATTCAATAGTAAATGGAGGATTTACACTGTAAAAATACAAAGATTGTTCATCAAACAAGTACTACACATATTGAAGAGTTCGTTGTAGGTGATCCAACACAAGGCATTACTTGCGCAAATAATCTACCGCAAAGCATAACTTGCGCAAATAATCCACCACAAGGCATTACTTGCGTGATACATACTTGCACAACACAGTAAACCGTTATGATCTTTAGATGATGTAATGATGACATTGTTGTAGCAAAACAGTATTTGACTGTGTTCTGCGTGATCCTTGGGCTGTGATATATAAATTTAGGTCTGAGGGATACAGGAATATGCCAAGTAATACTTATACAGGAATATCCCAAGTAATACTTATACAGGAATATGCCAGTGATACATACTTGCACAACACAGTAAACCGTTATGATATTTAGATGATGTAATGATGACATTGTTGTAGCAAAACAGTATTTGACTGTGTTCTGCTTGATCCTTGGGCTGTGATATATAAATTTAGGTCTGAGGGATACAGGAATATGCCAAGTAATACTTATACAGGAATATCCCAAGTAATACTTATACAGGAATATGCCAAGTAATACTTGCTGTAGCCTCAAAATGGCGCAAAATTAACTTTTGACAGATACGAATCCACTTCAAGAGAAGCTGGAACCGAATCCATATTTTACTACCCGATGTCACCCGTATTATTTAGCATTATTATAATAGTTAAACACAAAGTGGTAATTACAACCATCTCTATTACGTACTGTAGTTAGTCTCGACAGTTCTCTCTTCTTAAGAGGAAGTCTTCAGAAGAAACAATCTGTATGTTTCTCCTTAACTGAATCATCACCCAAAACCGTAATTGCGCCCTTGTTTATAACGAGTGTCTGGCAGTACTGACACATTCATGACAATATTAATTACAACTCACTTATTGCAACTGATATGGATTATTTATAGTGATACTACTTACAATTAATTATGCAAACATCTACATTTAGTTATAAAGTCAAAAATTGCCTGTTACAATGGCATTTGTAACAAAAAACGTACTAAAATAATACCTAGATTTAATGTACTACAAGTAAATTGGCTAAGTATATTACTACTTGAACACGTATGTAATAAATATGCTAAACTAAAGCTATTGTAAATGGAAGAACTATTGAATACTGATATTTATTTACGTGATACTTCTAGCGATACTGTAGTCTACAACAGACGCTACGGGAATGAGTGAATTAATTAGCTAGTACAGTACAATGGTATCCCTAGTGAAACTACATCTCCTAGCCAAGTTTTGTAGAACTTCCAAGTAAGATCAACGTATGGTGCCAAAACCAAACCAAAACCACTTGTTAAATGAGACTAACAAAGTCTATTTTGATCACCAAATCCATCGTGTTTCCACATAAATACAAACTGGACTTTTTGATCACCAATTTGTACCTAAAAAATATGAAACTTTGGAAGGTTCTTTGCAAAGAAAATACACATGTCACGATCCCGAGTCCATTTCAACACTTCAACCAATTATCTCCTAATTAAGCTTTGGAAATTACTACAAAAACCTCTGGTGGAATATTTGAAAATGAGTCCTGACGGCTACAAAGAAACATTTAAACACATTACCGTATTTACTCGATGATAGGCCGCCATCGAGTTAGACCGCTCAACTTTTGAACAGTATTTCTCAATTTCATTAATCCGGAAACACTCCCGTAGGTGTAATTTATTTTATGTAAATCAATCCAGAAAAAGAAAAAAAAATCTACCTCACTGAGATGGATTTTTTAATTTCTGGATTGATTTACATAAAATTAAAGAGTATTCTATAAATACTGTTGATAAATGGCTTGGACATAATGGCCGCCCTTAATTTTTAACTTGATACTTTAAAATAAACCCAGGGCATATACTCGCATAAATACAGTAGTGCAAACCAAAACCCTATATGACAATAGAGGTAGAGCTTCAAAGACATCCAGAATAAACCTCTAATTTCTGCATCAAAACCAGTTTGTACAAGCTCATTAATATTTCATCGTTAGCAATACAGTACACACATTCTAAATGAATTTTGATATTGGTTCTACCATTTGAATACGTAACACGGTAATTTTAGCTTTGTGGATATGGTAGCGATGACCTTACTTGGAAGTAGGGGGAATCTAAACGACCTTGATTAAGGTTGATAATCGAACAGGTCTGTAGCTATGACGTAACGTTGCGTCTTCATGTGTTATTAGTTTCTACGTAGGTCTTTACAATGTTCAAGCAGTATCAAGTGTACACAAATTAGGAATATTCTAAGTTTAGGGTGTTATACAAATTTTTGTACCGTCCGTAATAATCAGCATATTGCTATATTATTTGGAATGTATAGTATAAAATGGAGGCCCATTCAAATTATCAAGTTAAATATCCAAAGATAATTTGACGATTACTTGCACAGAAAATAATGCAAGTGGTTGTCATATTTATGTTAGTAAAAATTATTAATATAATATGTATAATTGAATTGACAGGTTGACACCCATGACAGTAGAAAGAAAATCTTACAGAAGTTATAATCCAGGTACCGTCATAGGCAGCTTGGAAAGTACTGGGGTATAATTCACACGTTCAATTGAACGCAAGATTATAGTGTATACAATTAATAATTTATTCTTGTTGAACTTTTAATGACAGAACACTTTTGTACCATATCAATAATTGTACTGAAACTTTTGGAGGTATGCAAATTGATCAAAACTACCTATATTTTTATTTTTTATCAATTGGAAAAATGGCATATATTTATGTAAACTGTTTTATAAAAAAATCTCCCAAAGACAATCGTGATAAATGTGTCCATCCACATTTGGAATTGACAGTTATGATTAAGTAAAGTTTTCTGTTTGACGATAAAAGCCAACAGATGCTACAGTAAAAGATTGCAAAATTTACGATAGTAGAAGAACGCGGCATAATTTCAGTCAATGACCGACGGAATAAATTTATTATACTTTAAATTAAATACAAGACGAGTTGTTACTTGTTAAGTCAATTTGACTAACTCAATGTCATTATTAATTTAGATCGACTTGACTCGGTAAAGGCAAACACTGGTGAAATTATTCGATACAACCCTGTGGAAGATGCACTTTTAAATTATCTAAACCTAACGATAATTAAATTTGCTGATCTTAAACGGGTCTAGTCTTATGGAAGAAAATACACTGAGATGTTTTATATAAAAGTTATTCAAATACCGAGTTAATTTCATAGCTATAGAATTCAGACTGAGAAAATACAGAGAATGCACAATATACACCACATTTTAAAAAGCTATATACTAAAGAGTAGTATATGATTGCTTTTCAATGTTAATTTCGATTAGCTACAATCAAAATCTTTCTCTGTATCTTCTAACATTCACCACTTAGATATTAACACTACCATATTGCTCCCTCTACAAGAAGATAACTTCACTGAACAACGCCACGAATTGGTCAACTTTTCCTCCGGTTAAAACTCCCCACCCTGAAAGACCATTGCACGCAATACGCTAACTACCTATGTATTATTCAAAAGTCAAAACCACAACATCGATAATAATAATAGGGGCCTCTTAGAGAGCTAGATATTGAATATCTTTAAACTAGTAACATGAATCAACGAGCGTACCTATCCTATTAGTACGCATAAACTACTAGTTTGAAGTTCAATTGTAAACTACTGTTACTTCACTTTGAAACACGAGTACGCTAACTTTAACTAACAATAACAAACGTGTACAACCCTAGATTAATCGCTACGTGCTATCAACAACAAAACAAATATGATAGATGTATGTACCTATAGGAACATAAAATCACAAAACATTATAGTATAATTAATAACACTGTCCATATTAACTCAATTTAAAAGACTCTTAGGCCAGTTGATATAAAATTAGGGCAGCCGTTCAAATTTAACACAATATGCAAATTGATGTCAGACAAACAAAAGTTTTCGCATCACATTGCAATATGAATAGAATAGGGCAATGCCAGGCTGGTTTGCACGGAATCTCCACCTGGATTGCATGATCGAGGTTGGGTCACAGGACTCTTTATATTGTGGTTCCAGCAAACTTGTAGCAGAATGTATTATTATTACTATATGTATATATTATTAAAATTTCAATTTCAATAATATCCAGACAAAAGTGACCTAACGTCGATCGTCCTGCGCTCTGGTGGCAAATTAGTTTTGCCATTGCCCTAAAGTGGCCTTTTTCCAATGTTGACATTTAATTGTTTTCATAATGCAGAAGTAGCCAGCAATTTAGCCCTTTGCACTCCAATGTTTGCGTCGGTTGTGACTTGAGGCCACAAGTAGGCTACATAGTACATATCCTACTCTCCACTGTCAAATCCTGGCTTACCACTAGTGAAAAGTAGCCTCACATTTTCCTCAATTTCAAAATACTATTTTTCATAATGTAGACATCGAATAAAAACATCAATGTTGAACGGCAACCCTAATTTAAACTAACAATACCACACAATTTGGCCATGTCTCAAAGCTCTAGAACTAGACAGCTATTTACTAATAGGTTAATTAAATTATTTCGGTTGCCGATAACCTGGCACTCTAAAATGAGAGCTTGCACGCCAACATTGACAATTAACACACAATCAATATTGCCTTATTAAGTTATTTGGTCACGTTATTGGGACAGTTTACTACTATAGGAGCCTACATACATACATATATTATTAATTATTATTAACATTTTAAAAAAAAAAAACGAGATCAAAATATTTGACAGTGAACACAATTTAAAACACAAATTATAAAACACTACAATGTTCAATAATAATAACTAATAAGTTATTTAACAAATTGAAATTGAAAGACATTAATATAATCTTTGCTCTTGATTGAATCACTACGCAATGTTCAGGGCAAGTTCAGGGTAAGTTGCTATCATTGCTTCAAACAGTCAATGCATAGGGGCTACTAGCTAGATGAAGCTTTTACCCCCGTCTTATGATGGCTTCACAAAAAAATAGTTGTCTATTATACCTACTTTGGAGCTTTGAGACACAGCTTTACATGAAATGGATTCAATAACAAAAGTTAGGCCCGTATGAACGCTACAACCCTTGACAGGTAAATAATGACGAAGATCAAGTGATATTATCCAATATAAAACACTACCATTGGTCCACAGTGACGCGTCGACTCTACACAACACCCAGGCAGCAGGCATAGTTTCTATAGAACACCGCCGAGAACCGGCACAAAGTACGAGTCTCAACCACACGGATGAACAAACTACAGATGGCAAAGGAAATAAGTTTTGAGCATATCACATATTTTGACGGTCAAAAATGTAGGTTTATGCGATGTGCCGATGCCTATTAATTAATTGTGCAAAATATAGAAACTAAAAAAATTAATATTAACTTGTATGGCCACAAAGACGTTACAAAATACAAATATCGACAAAAATTTGATGATTATGTTTTCGTTTGTACAACATTTTGTCTTGTGTGTAAAGAATGCCAAAAGGCACCACATTTTGTTTTAAATCGTCTAAATATTGGTTTTAAGAAGAAAGAAACTCATCCAAACCCCAAACTTGAACTCATTTAGATGGAAGAACAAAATTGAATTGACCTTTCTTTGCTGCAACAAATGAGACGTTGCAGTCAGACTACCTGGTTCGAGATGCTAGAGATGATCATTGATCACTACCCAACAAACATTATACTCTGGGTCCCGTGCGGGAAAGTTAAGGGAAGTGCGGGTTAACTGCGGGAAGCGGGACGTCCCGCACGGGACCCGCGAGGGAAGTTTAAGGGACGTCCCGTATTTGGGAAAGTCACGGGACGTCCCGCACGGGAAACGCGAGGGCAAGTTAAGGGACGTCCCTGTGTCTGGGAAAGTCACGGGACGTCCCGCATAGTTCCCGCGAAGGAAGGGATTCGGATAAGATACGTATACGGGTAAACTGCAATGCCCGTTTATTATGAACGATCCAGTTAGTCAACATAATTTACTATTTTGCCTGTGAAACAAAATGAGCATATTGTACTTTAATCAATCTCCACCATAAAGAGTTGTGTGTGTACATTATTGAAAAAACACGATAACCAATCACCTTGGTAATGAATATATTATTAGTTTTTTATTTATTAATTAAACAACAGCTGTATGCATCAACAAATTAAAAAGAAAATTTTGTGGTATATTATGAAAATTCAAAAGCAATTTGTAGAACGTTCTTTTTTATTTTTATTTACCGCCACGGAGTCAACATTCATCTGCACACGCGAAATAACATTGAATTGTTTATGCAGATAATTCTGTAGCATTTGGCCTGCTTTCATTTTCTCCTGTAATACATTTTTGTATGAGCGAAGCAAAGATTCCATTTCACTACACTGGTGAAAAAAATCCGGAATGTTTTTTTCTTCTTTCCGTTTGTATTTTTGTGTGTTTGTTAACACGATTACGGCTAAACCGATACTCCAATGGCAATAGCGATGAAATTTTCTAAAGGCCTTTGAAATTTATGAACTTAGAACTGCCACGAGCCACGTCGCATTTTACGATATATTTCGATTTTTAAAAAAATTCTTCGACTTAAACCTCTAGCCTACATGCTTTATTTGATTGTAATGATTTTTTCGCAGAACCTTAATTTTATGAGTTAATATATTCGCGTGAAATTTGAGCGCAATCAAAAAATTATTTCTCATGAAAATCACAATTTTACGATTTTTTACGACTTTAATAAATTTCTTTGACTTATACCACCTAAATGCTTTATCCTATTGTATTTTAAGAATTAATATATTCGTGTGCAATTTGTGCGTAATAGAAAACAAATTTACGCTTTTTTTCGTTTTTTACCAAATTTCTTCGACTTATAACACCAACATGCTTTATTCGATTGTAATGTAGTGTGTAATATAATGTGCGCCCCTGATCCTCATATCGTCGTCGTTAAACTTAAAACAATATTACCAAGCGTGTCTCGCAGCCCATAGCAATGGGAAAACGAAATCAATTTAAATACCATCTGAATAACACATAGCAGCTCAATGCACCAATTACGCTCATCCAATAACACGCCTCCCCTGAAAAAGCGTTTGCGAAGCTTCCTAGTAATCAAAAAATTTCACCATACTCCATGGTTTTACTTTTCACCAACTGAGACAAAAAGATATGAAGATCTCACATGATGTCATTTAATTTTGGTTGCATGTTCCAATAGAATTAGTACCGTTATTTTGTGGTCAACCAGCATCGCATCGGACAGCCTATACTTTATTTATGCAGATACACCCCACCTCGGCATTTATCAACAACTAGAACAAAATATCGAACATGCGCATTATTTACTGTACCCACATTTAAAATATACCGTACACCATTAGTATAATATACTGAACACTATTCCAACACATCCAAAATAATTAAAAGACTATACGGATAGGCCACAAAGCAAGCACACAATAACTATGATACTCGAGTAGATTTGCTGTTGAATCTATAGGGTGTTATTCCCACTCCGCTCAAGCATCCTCCGTGGCGTAACGGTTAGATGCGTGGCTTACAGATGGAGAGTCGCCCTGCTGGACCGAGTTCGAGACACCAAACTTGAAATTTTATAATTACTTGCAATTAATACATGTTGTGTTTCCACCTACAGGCAATCAACTGGTGTCGAAAATAAGACAAAATAACCATGTAACCGATATTATATAAAACTTTTTATTTTATTTTTACGTTTAGCCTACATATTTAGCACCTAGATCGCGCTACAGATACTACGGGAAACTAGCGGGAAGATCGCGGGACGTCCCGTGCGGGATTATCGCGGGAAGATCGCGGGACGTCCCGTGCGGGACGTCCCGTACGGGACCCGGTATCGGCCAGTAGGACACTTCTAGGCGGGACCCGTACGGGACGTCCCGCAAGGGTCCCGCCCGGGCAAGTGCGGGAAAAAGACTGCGGGAAGACTGCGGGAAGACTGCGGGAAAGCCCAAAAATGTTTGTTGGGTAGACTAGAGGACAGAGATAAAACCTCTATTTTGGCCACACTTTAGTAAATAATAATACATTGTTTGTAGGGATGTGCGGGTAGTGGTTTTTGAACTCGGGTCGGGCTCGGGTCGGGTAATTGAAAGTACCCTCGGGCTCGGGTAATTGAAGTACCCTCGGGTCGGGCTCGGGTAGTGAATTTTTTTTATTTGTGAATTCATTTAAAAAAAAAAATCCTACAAAACAGTTTTGCATTGGTTGCAGGTAGCCACTCTGGGCTGTGCTGACACAAAGTACTTCCAAATCGGCGTCTTATGAACTTTTGCGCTTGAGTAGGCCTAGGCCTAGTACAGTGAAACCCCGCTATTATCGTTTTCCTGCATCAATCGTTCGTTATTCTCGGAAATAATATCGTAACAATCGTTTTCTAATATTTCCGATACGAAAACCCCAAGAAAAACCGATGCGATCGCGTATTTTTCTCTTCCGGACGACGAAATCATGCGTTTGTACCAGCCATGCATCTGACGAAATCGCGCGTTTGCACCAGCCTTTCGGTCTGACTCCGCCCAACGCTCTGCTGCGCGCAACGATGCGCACTAGATCGGACTTCTAGATGAAATTGCAGCTTTGTTCTAGGCCTGCCGCCTCGCCTCCTAGGCATTAGACGATGTTTATTAGCGTTGTTTCTTTTTCACCATTCGCCCACGTACGTAATATTCAACTTGCTTTATGCCGTTATTAGCGTTGAATAACCAGAACACGAGTAATGACGGTCAGTAGGGCCTATTACTCCAGCGGGAACAGCGCCGCCGGAAGAGCCAAGAACACAGCATCATAGCATAGCCGCGCCCACGTCGTAGCGATTGGTCCGCTCCGACGTCAGCTGTTCGTTTGGCGTGTGAGCGGGAGGTTTAAAAGGAGCAGATTGGCGTGTTTCTTTATTACTTCTACCCGACCCGACTTTTTCGGGTAGGAATTGATGGCCCGACCCGAGGTCGGGTAATTTTACCTACCCGAAAATTACCCGTTTTTCGGGTACCCGCACATCCCTAATTGTTTGTTGTATATATTTTATAGGTCAAATTTTTAAATGCTTCTTTGATTTATATGTTTTTTTTGCACAATTAAAAAAGTTTCTAGCCATCATTATCAAAGTCTTTCGAGTGATACCAAATCATTCAAGACTTATGCCCTTGCTCATACATTCCCAACTTTAATACCCGTATATTGACTAACCCTCCATCTAAAGAAAGCCTTGATTTTATGCTAGCAAACAAATCCGAGCAGCCAATCACAATGCTAGACCCACGAGCTACCAACAACGGAGTGATGTAAGATAAGGGCATGTGGTCGCTACCGCCACGTATCAACATGAAAACCAGGCTTAAAGCAACGTTGCTGTCCGATTCCAGTTATCTGTGATGGGTGGAATCGTGTCCAGCTTGATTGATCGGTGTTTCCTACATAAATAGACCGGTCTCTAGTTGGTCAGTGTTCGCTCGTCGATGGTGTCGGTGCCTACAAGGTTGGCTTGGTCTACTTTAAATGTTATGTCCCCCACTGAACATCAGTTATATGACTGAGTGGGTAGACTAAATATAAATATATTTATTCATACCCAACCTATAGTTTTGTAACATGGGGTGGTAGAGTCGACGTTTCGTAGGCAATCAATAGCCAATCATCTTCAACATACGATAGTTTGGTATTGATAGATTTAAGATTGTGAAAGAGAGCGTCGCTCACGATCCTAATGATATGCAGGAGTACGGCTGACGGCCTATGCAGAGATCAATTCATTCGTGCGATTGGTTGAGTTAGGAATGTTCAATCAAATCACTCAGTCGTGTGATTGGTCGAGAAGTTTGGAATGTCCGACGACTCAGTTCTCGACGAAAGCCTGAATGATGAGATCACAGCGAACTTTCTGGAATTCTTTCCATCCTTCAGTCGCCTTCACCTCGTTCTTGTGCCTGAAACACAGTTTGATAGATTGAGTCTATGACGGTTAAAAAATTAACCATAAAAACTTATACTAAGTTAAAAACATCAAAATATCTCAAATTTGAATTGTTTATAAGAGCACATCCTGCTGAATGTTCTTGTCAATGTTAGGTTTTTTTAAATACTAGTAGGCCTATAATATTGATGATATGCTCTCTAATAAAAACATACTGTATATTGTTGTATTGTTGGTTTTAATCCATTGAGCCACCAGTTGATTTTGCTTATTTTGCCCGTACGGATCCAGTTAAATCCGTATTACGGGGGATGGCACCCCGCCGCACCCTGCCTACGGGCCGAAATCGCGTGAATGCACAAAATTGAAGGCCTAGGCCTATTGTTTTTAGTTTATATGCTTTGCTTTTCTAGTGTATATTTCCCGCCAGCCCTAGGCCTAACCCTACTTGTGGCATCGTCTTATTTTATCTTGGTTAGAAGTACTCTAGTCTTCATCCACATCATTATTATCGCTTGCTTCATTTGCAAGCTAATCAACAACACTTCCTGAATCTCACAATATATCACGCTCATTGGAAATTCAGCACAATCGCCTTCAGATTCGCCATCTCGTAACATTCAGGAGCTTTACGTCAGTTTTACGAAGTAAACAACAGCTGAGAAGCCTATTTCTGTTAGTGCGCACCGCCTTGACAATTTGTAGGCCTTCATATTATTTGTAGTCGTCTGTGAAATGGCCGTGTTCGAGAATTTATCGGGGGGGGGGGGGGAAATCGACCACGTCGGTAAAAGAGTCAGCCTCCATATAGTGCTGCTATCTGTGTGAGATTGTCCGAACTACGCCAGTTTGGCGCGAATTGAAAGACGAACTGAACGGACACGGAACTGTTCCGTATGTAAATTTTTGGGCCATACTCGTGGAATACGGAACGGTTCCGTAAGTCAGCGCCAATGGGTTAATAGGATGCCTCTTGGTTATAGGTTGGAGAACGAAGAAAGGAGACAAACAGCTTACCTTGAAACTTGAAAGTATTGGGTAGCTGTCGATGATGATTGATGTCAATGATGATAATGGTTATAGAAAAATTTGCTTACTTGACACAGGGTTCTTTACTAAGCCAGCTTAGATCTACGCTTGTATGCCCTTTAAAGATTATATTCATACACAATGTATTTAAAACCACTCTAAATAAATGTCCATAATTATTGAATCTTCATTGACAACAAAAGTATGCCAAGTGCAATATGCCTACATTATACATAGGATAATATACAACACAAACATAAACAAAGCAATGAGCACAAATTATTTACGTGACTCAAATAAACACATACGGGTGAAATAAAATAAAATAACAAGTATTAGTACATGTATATATCATGGAATAAAATCATATAATACAGATGTATTTTCATTTTTTATTAACCTGTAGATATCCACATTGCAAATATACAGACATTGTCATACATAGCAAGGATAACAATTAACTAAAATAACACCAGACACATAAGCAGATAAATTAGACATAACATTCACAACTAAATAAGAAAACATTAGAGTGGTAAACATTTTATTTTCATTTACCATCAATTACTGGAGAGGGTTGAGAAATCAACTAGGCAATAGTAGTATCACTGCCTCCTAGATGTTGCTCAGGAGCCACGAGCAACATCTAGGAGGCAGTGAGTAGTATACTACTCATTCTCCAGTAACTGCTCTTTAAGCTTGCGCTTGAAGGCTACACCACAGTAGGAAACTTTGATAATGTGAGGAAGTTTGTTATAGATTTGACTGCATAGATAAGTAGGGTTATGCTTGAGAAACTTCACGAGACAAACATCTTCTAGGCACGCTCGGAAGCACTCAAATTATGATGTACAACGCAACGCTTTGGAGAAAAAATGAAACTACAGACGCAAATTCTAAAATGCAAATGACACAGATACTTTTATGCAGAACGACATACAACAAACAGATCTGCTTAACGTAATAAACCCAGCTATTCACCATTGTTAAGCGTCAAGTCAACGCAACAGGAGCAACCTGTTCTTGTTCCCGTTGCGTCGACTTTATGGGTAACCATGGTGTATAGTAGGGTTTATTACAAACATCAATTCTGTTTGTTGTTCTGCATAAAAATATCTGTAATATGTGCATTTTAGAAATCTTTTATGTAGTTTCAATTTTTTTCCAGAGCGTTGAACATCTTAATTTAAGTGCTTACGAGCGTGCCAAGTACATGTCTGTCTCGTGAAGACTTAAACAGTGAACTTTTAAAGTAAGGAATGATAATGTTTGTTCGATAATATACTTACGCCATAATGTTATTGGTAGGGATGTGCGGGTAGTGGTTTTTGAACTCGGGTCGGGCTCGGTTCGGGTAGTTGAAAGTACCCCCGGGCTCGGGAATTGAAGTACCCTCGGGCTCGGGTCGGGCCTCGGGTAGTAACTTTTGCTTGAGTAGGCCTAAGCCTAGGCCTAGTACAGTGAAACCCCGCTATTATCGTTTTCCTGCATCAATCGTTCGTATTCTCGGAAATAATATCGTAACGATCGTTTTCTAATATTTCCGATACGAAAACCCCAAGAAAAACCGATGCGATTGCGTATTTTTCTCTTCCGCCCGACGAAATCATGCGTTTGTACCAGCCATGCATCTGACGAAATCGCGCGTTTGCACCAGCCGTTCGGTCTGACTCCGCCCAACGCTCTGCTGCGCGCAACGATGCGCAGTAGGTCGGACTTCTGGATGAATTGCAACTTTGTTACTAGGCCTGCCGCCTAGGCATTAGATGATGTTTATAAGCGTTGTTTCTTTTTCAACATCGCCTACGTACGTAATATTCAACTTGCTTTATGCCGTTATTAGCGTTGAATAACCAGAAGACGAATAATGACGGTCAGTAGGGCCTATTACTTTAGCGGGGACAGAGCCGGAAGAGCCAAGGACACAGCATCATAGCATAGCCGCGCCCACGTCGCATCAGCTGTTCGTTTGGCGTCTGAGCGGGAGGTTTAAAAGGAGCAGATTGGCGTGTTTCTTTATTACTTCTACCCGACCCGACTTTTTCGGGTAGGAATTGACGGCCCGACCCGAGGTCGGGTAATTTTACCTACCCGAAAATTACCCGTTTTTCGGGTACCCACACATCCCTAGTTATTGGTATAATGTTTGCTTAATATTGGATGTATTATGTGTGTGGTAATATGAGCGTGGGCATGAGAGTGAGTATGTGAGAGTTATCGGTTGGGTTAGTAAATAGCACCCGTAAGCATCTTCAGCCCTCGTCTCACTCACCTTCTGATGAAGCTAACGACCTTCCCAATGAGCTGCGTTTCAAGATGGCGGTCGGCGAGCAGCAAGAGACGAGCCGCGTTGTCCACCGAGACTTGCTGCGACAGGATCTCTCCGCAGCGAGCCTTCACGTCCTCCACTCCATACTGCCAACACGACCACCTCAAAGTCAATATATATTAGTATGTGGGGCTGGGCAAACCAAAAAAACAATATTTCGATACGATATCGACAAGTGGAAATATTTTCGGTATCGATATTTGGCTTCATATCGAAATATCGAAATTTACATAAAAATGATAAATTTCGTAATTTTGGTGGAGGTGCCGGATAGGTAGTCGAAATTAAATTGACCTGGCTGGGTGGTGCATATGGTGGAGGTGCCAGGTCATAAAACGCCATTGTGAGATCGTAAAAATAGTTAGATGGAATTATGGTGATACCTTATCATTTATCAACCCTATTTGGCCACAAACTAGGAATAATATAATATAGGCCCTACCCATTATTTTTTTTTATTTAAAAACAAAATTTCAAACAAATCCTTTTTGATATATTGATAATAATAATCATCATAACTCAGTTCCAACTATGTCGGGTTGAGTGGTGGTTTTCCACCATTATCAAGGGCATGAAACTGTAGATACTAGCTTGCCAGACTTAGTGTTTCTTCCACATCATCCAACTCCTTCTTCTCCACCAATTTACACCACTCTCTTCTGTCCTCCCACAGCTTTACTCTTGCCCACAATGCTCCCACACTTCATTCCGTTTTCCAACGTCTTCTTGAATTAATCTTTCCCATTTTTCTCTTGGCCTTCCTACTCTTCTTTTCCCCTCCTCTGCCGCTTCAAATTCTCGTCTTGGAATCCTCTCCCTGCCCATCCTTTTCATATGTCCAAACCATCTTAGACGTTCTCTTCCTAGCTTAAACTTCAATCTCTCCAATCCCAGTTCTTTCCTTATTTCATTACTTCTTATCTTGTCCATCTTTGTAACTCCTTGATACTTCTTAAAAACTTCATTTCTGCTGCTTCCAGCTGACTCTCTTCTTTTGTTCCACTGCCCATGTTACTGCCCCATATGTTAATATAGGTACAAAATATGCCTTATACAGCAAAATTTACAACTCATTCCATAGTAACTTTCTCACCAATTGATAAAACCCTTCTGCTTTTTGCACTCTAGATGACACTTCCCTACACACTTTTGCATCTTTTGTCAATATACTTCCCAAATATTTAAATTCTTCTTTTTCTTCTAAGACTTCTCCACGTAGTACAATATTTTCTATGTCTCTAGGCCTGCCCTTTGTCTTCTTTTGCATACGCAAACATTCACTCTTTTTCTGATTGATTTTAGACCAAACTCTGTAGTAACTTCGTTCCATCTGTCCACCTTCTCCTGCACTTCTCTGGCACTCTCACCCCAAATCAACACATCGTCCGCAAACACTAATGTTCTTGTGTCCCTTCCATCTGTATTTGGTTCCACTCTTCTTATAATTTCATCCATTACAACAGTAAAGAGTGTTGGAGATAACACACTACCTTGTCGCAAGCCCTCATTCACTTGAAACCATTCTGACCTACCCATATCTGTCTGTACACAACTTTCACTCCTTTGATATGTACTTTGTATCCTGTCTATTAAACCTCTTCCACTCCTTTTATCTCTAGACACTCCCATACTTTCTCTCTAGGCAGGCGATCGTATGCCTTCTCCAGATCCAAAAACACAATGTGCATTTCTTTCCCATTTTGCCATCTCCCCTCCATTGTCTGTCTTATAGCAAATATGGGATCAATAGTAGACCGTCCACTTCTGAACCCATATTTGTTCTTCTCTTAGATCTGTGTCAATATACCTCCTTCAGTCTTAGTTCTCTATAACTTTCTCATAAATTTTTGCACACTGACACATTAATGTCACACCTCTATAATTTTTACATTTCTTACGGTCACCTTTCTTAAACAGCGGTACAATTATACCTCTTTTCCATCTTCCGGTACCTTCTTTTGTTTCCACGCAGCACTTATTACTCGAAATAACCTCTTCTTCCTTCCGCACCTGATGCTTTGATCATTTCCACAGAAATGTCATCCACTCCCGGAGCTCTACCATTCTTCATGGCTCCTAACGCCCGAGCCACCTCTTGTTCTGTTACCTCGTCTTCTTCATCTTCTCCACTTGCCTCTTTCTCTTTCTCTGCATTTAAATTTTTCACTAACCTGTACATTTAGCAGATCTTTGAAATATTTCCTCCACATTTCTTGTATTTCCTGTGGGTTGTTTGTAACTTGGCCATTGTCAGTTACCATGAGCTTTTGTTCTTCCCTTGCTTGTCTTTTTTGTCTTTACTAGTCCGTACATAATTTTCTTATTTCCCTGGAAGTCATCTTCTAATTTACCAGCAAATTCTTCCATTGCTTTGTCTTTCTCCTCATTCACAATTTGTTTCACATCAGTTTTTCGCCTACGGTACTCGTACTCATTTTCTGTGGATTTGCACTTTTCATTCTTTTTCCAAGCTAGTTTCTTCTCCCGAACTGCATCTCGTACCCTCTCGTTCCACCATCGCGTTTCTTTCTCTTTCCTCCTTCCACTGACTCTTCCACACAGCTCTTCTGCACTTGACACAAAAACCTTCTTAAAGTTTTGCCATTCTTCTATTTCTCCCACTTCATTTGTAGGTGTTTGGTCACTAATTCTTGTCATAAACTCTTCTTGCACTATCGGAGATTGCAGTTTCCATACTTTTAGTCTTTTGTGCCGTTCTTTATTCTCTTTTGGGTCTGTACCATCATTCTAAACTTCCCCAACACCAGCCTGTGGTCTCCATCCACTGATATTGATGGCATTACCCTCACATCCTCAAGATTTCTCATTACTTCTTTTCCTATACATAGATAGTCAATTACTGTCTCTGATCTGTCTTCACCATAGCCATATCTCGTTATTTGTTGGGTTCTACGTTTCTTGAACCAACTATTTCCTATAACTAACGAGTTTCTGGCACACATTTCTAACAATTTCTCTCCATCTCTGTTTCTTGCATCTATCCCATGTCTGCCCATAACCTCTTCAAATCCTTTTCTATCTTTTCCTACTCTTGCATTAAAATCCCCCATTACTACAATATATTCGATGTCATATTGCTTCTAATTTTGCCACAAACTCATCCTTCTCAACCACTGGTCTTCCTGTTTGAGGCGCATACACCTGAATGAATTCGATTGTCATGCTGTCATCGCACAAGATGTACATCTGTATCATTCTATCACTATGGCTTTTCACATTTACGATACTGTCTTTCCATTCAGGGCTTACCACAAATGCTACCCCATTTCTTCCCTCCACTCCTCCAGACCACCACAGCTTGTATCCTTCTCTGAGATTCTTGTTTCCACACCCTTTCCACTTTGTCTCACTGAGTCCCATTACACACAGTTTCTGTTCTTTCATGACATCAATGATCTCTTCGATTTTACCATTAAGTGACACTATATTTATTGTGCCCACATTTATAACTTTTCCTTCTTTCCTGTGTAATGATGTTCTCCCTATTTTGTTTGGTTTTTCTCCTTTGTCCACGTCTATGACTAACTTCTTTTTCTCCACACCCACCTTGTGTGAAAATCCTTCTGCCACATTGTTTCAGATTCTTTTCCTTTTTTCTTACATTCACATCTAGGCCTAGCCATTTTCCCTCGTTTGCTCATTACGAAGCGTTTTGCTCTTATTCCCACTTCTCTTGCTCTGTTACATTTCTCTTCTATTCCTTCCACCCCATTCATGTCTATTATTCTACTTCAATCCTCTTGCATATTTCTTTTATATCATTACTGACACCTAAGCTTAAACCTCTCCAGGTGCTTAGCCCACACATGCCTATCTTGGCATTATAAAACTTTCTCTTCGCCAATACAAGTAAGCCTTGTAGATTCCCTAGCATGACTGCCTTTTCCTCTCCAGCCCACTTCTCTCTGTTCCCTGCACATATAACCGCCACTTCTATATTTCCATCTGATTTGTACTCTTCTACCTTCTTTTTAAGTTCATTTGTCCTGATACCTGGGTAAACCCTAGCCCTGTACTCCACTCCAACACAAAAGTTTATTTGCTGTTGTACCCGACACATCTCCAATTAGTATACCTAATGCTTTTTTGTCCTGGTTGAGCTTTCTTGTATCATAGTTGCATACCACTTCAAATGTCTGGTAATGATTTCACCCACCTGCTGTTTTTGATAAGTTGACTACTTCTGTCTTTGTTATGTTCTACACCCAACTTGTGACCAACTTCATTGTGTGGTATTGATTTGCCCACCTGCTGTTTGTGACATGGTGAATTACTTCTGTCTTGTTTATGTTCTACACCCGACTTGTGCCCAACTTCAATGTCTTGCATTGCATCTTCTAGGTCTGTTGTTACTGTGTGCTGTTGGCCTAGACCCACCTTGAGCTCTATACTCGGTTGTTGTTTCGTCCTCTTTTTGGTCTTGCTTCACCCACCTGATGTTTGTGGCAAGGTGACTTGCTTCTATGGATGTTCTTTTGTACCGCCAATTTGTGACCAACTTTGTTGTCTGGCGTTGCGATACCTAAACCTTGCTTTTGGTCAAACCCTACCATGTGCTCACGAGCTCTTTTGCTGCCTAGTCTTAGGTCTTCAGCATGTGGTATACCAATGTCTAATATTCTTTGTTGTATCTCTTCCCACATGTTATTTAATCTATATCCAACATACCTCATATACCAAAATTTTTGTGTGATATCGATGATTGAATGATATGTCATAGCCCAGAACTAATTGGATGAGCGAAGCGAAGACTTCAATTTCACTGACCCCCCAAAAAATTTAGCTCGGGTGTTTATTTTTTTTTTTTAGTTGATTTTTTTGTTTGTTTTTTGTCTGTTTGTTCGCACGATTCCGGGAAAACGGCATATGCGATCTAAATGAAAATTGAAGGGGACCTTTGAAATCTCTGAACTTAGACGTGCAACGTTTTTGGGTACAATCGAAGAAATATTTCTCATGAATATCGCACTTTTACCCATTTTTTTTCGATTTTTAGTGCGATATTTTCGAGACATTTGGGCGATTCTGACCAAACGGGTAGGGCTACAACGTTCATATTTCACATGGACATTAAGGTAATGGTGATGTATTGCTTTCTGAAAGAAAAAGTTGAAAAAGTTAGCCAGAATCTATAGAAAATAAAGCTTTTAATATAAGTTTTTTTACTTTTTGTGCGATATTTTCGTGCCATTTGGGTCAATTCTGACCAAACGGGTGAGGCTACAACGTTCATATTTCACATGGACATTAAGGTAATGGTGATGTATTGCTTTCTGAAAGAAAAAGTTGGAAAAGTTAGTCAGAATCTATAGAAATAAAGCTTTTAATATAAGTTTTTTGACTTTTAGTGCGATATTTTCGTGCCATTTGGGCCAATTCTGACCAAATGGGTGGGCCTTCAACGTTCATATTATACATGGACATTAAGGTTATGGTGATGTAGTACCTTTTAAAAGAAAAAGTTGAAAAAGTTAGCCAGAATCCATAGAAATAAAGCTTTTAATATAAGTTTTTACGGTAAATAATATCAATTGACAGGTAACAAAAGAAATTTGACAACAATCACTTACAATGCGTAGGTAGCAAAACAAAGCATTTGCAAAAGTAAAGATATCCCACGAAAACTAAAAACTTTAAAAAGCTTATCCATCAACGCGGCGGGACTTTAGCGTTTTCCTAGTAATATTATACATATTAAGAGGGTAGAGAAGTCATATGGTATTAACAGCTTCTAGAAGTCATGCATTTCAGGTAAATTACCAGTTGCTTGGTTAACTGACATCTCAGTTCTTACGAAATTTTGTACAGTCGTAACGGAAGAGGAAATGAGGGCTCTATAGTCCTAGTCACCCCTTTAAAAAAAAAATTATATGGAGGGTAAAAAAATTAATTAATTTTTATAATATTTAATGATTTTCTTGAATTGATAATCTATGTCTGTGAGTCTGTCCATATAATTATCATTGCTTGACAATTATGCAGTTACAGAATATGTAGGCCTACTAACACAAGGCAGGTAACGGTTACCTGTTGACATCCCCTCTCACAGTATAACAGTATCATATTATACAGTATCAAGACTTCAATACACTGCACTGACAGCTGCGACAATAGTGCGGCATCCTGCCCACACCAATAATATTGGATGAATATCAGGATGATATTCATTATGATATTCATTCATATTCAGAACACTGATGGATAACTACATTCCTTTCATGCGCATATGTACGCAACCGAAATCGGATCGTAGGCTGATCAAGGTCAATCCTTGTCTTTATCCCAATGCATGATCTCCCGCTCCCCGCGCACTATTTTCGTATCAGTTCATTCGAAGTGATCTTCCACTTCACAGAAAATTAGGGATGGTACGTGTACACGTTTACTAATTATCCTTGATCAGTAAACTATTTTTATTTTATGCTGTTTTTATCCTGTGTGCGACCAGCCGAACTGTGTTTTCTCATGAATCACTTTAGGTCTACGGTCATTGTTTCATTCATACACGCGAGTAGTGTCCAATCCAACACCCTTCCCGTCTTCACATCGGCAGCTTTGAGTCATCGCAAACTCGTAGGTCTACAGTCAAACGTCGTTACAACCGGGCAGATAACACTCATTTTTTAGTGTTTCTGCGCTCCCGATTACGAAATTCGGTGCATTGGCATCTGTTTTGTCTCGAGCAACCAAATCGTATAGTTTGCTTCAAGGTCAAGCCTTGTTCGCCGCTATCTCTAAGCCCCCCCCCCTCCCCATCCCACCCAACCCGCGCCGAATTCCGTATTATATCTTTCAACAATCTCACTCAATCACTCGTCCCTACAATCACAGCAGCCTACCATAAGCGGTAGGGGGAGGGGTATAATGACGCGATGTATTGTCTGTTCCGTGAAAAAGATCGCGATGGGCAAAGGAAAGAACGGGTAATTCCGGGTAACGGGTAATGGAAAATTGGACCCGTACCCGCGGGCAACGGGCGGGTAACGGGTACCCAGGTAGGTCCCGTTGACATCCCTAATCGCAGGTGATGACCGTACGCGACGTGATCGGTAGAGAGCGAAGAGAGAGAGAGAGAGCATGCGATCTGCCTGCCTGCCTCCGCCAAGCGGCAGCGTAGACAGACGGGGCATTGGGAGATGTGTTCCTTACGGCTGCCGGCGTGAACTGAGCCCGTAAGGCGGCCATATCTACTGCGCACACCTAAAAAAGAGAATGAACTTGGCCCGGATGCGCGCGCATGTAATGGCGCGGGCCACAGTGGTCTTGGTAGATCTATAAAAGCTTCGCAACGAAGTCGGTAATAGAAGCCTACAGCGGGGGTGACGGTAGCGTGTCCTGCCCAAATCTTCATTCACAGCCACTTCTACGCTGTGTTCTGAGTTGGCAGCACTGTATTTTTGATAGAAGGCGCTGACCTGACAGCATGTTTCAATACTGTAAATGATTTATACTTTATCCCTACATTGAACCAGGGTAGTTTTTATTTTAAATCAGATTTAAATTAAATGACTTATTTATCGCAAAACATTGATGTAGATCGAGTGTACTTTTACTTCATTTGGAGCTACAAACACAAAAGTTTTAACTGACTTCAAGCAAAGTTTTCCCTTTAAAAAAAATATGTAAATACATTTTCTGAAACGCTTGTGAAAGTATTTTATCTGCTCACCAACTAAAACAAGTTTTAAAACAGTGATATTGTTGATTTAAATCAATAAAAATCTTATTTAAATTTAAAAATTCAAAAAAATCTGATTTAAATAAAATAAATAATAATTTGTGATTTTTTATTTAAAAAAATCCCACCCCCTCCTTTGAACCCACCTTGTCAGCCGCCACCAACACCTCCTCCGCTGCGTCCTCTAGATTATCTGACCTCCCGGAGTATATCAGCCTGAGCAGATGTTCCATCACTTCGAACTCCACGTCCGTCACGTTGATTACGCTGTTCTTCTTCTCCGACATGTTCGCCTCGAGCATGGCCTTGAAGACGGGGCTGCGCGCGGCCAGTATGTACTTGTGCGCGCGGAGCTCGCGACCGTTGATCCGTATCGTTACGTCGGAGAAGCTGGCCGTCTCCAGCAGAGAGCAGAGGTCGCCCAGAACCTGAGCGCAATGATAAGTGTAACGAATATATACGGTATGAGATAGAAAAATAGGCCATTACAAAAATGAATTTAATTATTAACTACAAAAAGATAAAGAATAAGATGAAAGATGGGATAAGATTAGTTTAAAACCATTTATTGATTGTTAGAAATACAAGATCTGAATTAGTAATTTGACTTTCATTAAGTAAGTTAACTGGAAAAGATAAATTTGTAAGTAGGGTGCCTCAGTCACAGCTAACTATTTTTAGTGGGGGGGGGGGGGGGGGGAGACTATAATCAAAGATCTCAAACTGACTACCAAAATATGTGAATGACAAAGTGATAAACAACCCATAAACAAACAAAATATATGTTTTATTTATTTATTTAACGTCTATCCTATTCAGTTGAAAAACTGATTTACAAAGGAGGATAACGAAATAAATCTCATTTCAGTTACACAGATGCAGACACAACAATGAACTACAACTAAGTAAATATTTGAAATACTAATATTTCAACAACAATGTTATAATATATGTTATCTTTCGCAACGCGCCTATTCCATTCTAAGTAAGCTGTTGGCACCCCATCTCTTAAATGCCATTCACATGATCCAGCCTTTTGGCCTTTCTTTGTAACACATATAGCTACCAAAATAGTTCATTAATGGTGGCCTACATAATCAGGACTGTTAGTACTCTGAGAAGACCAAAACTATTCATTTTATTTATATCTTGGTTGATGCATATTCCCACTATTGCAACTTAAATACAAACTATGGTTTGCAAGGTTTCTAAAGAAGTATATGCTACTAAGGGTCGTATTGAATGCATATTGCGGCTAAGTGAATGCTAAGTCGCAAGCGCAATCTCAAGTAGAATAGTAGCCAAGGTAGACAATATTGTCCCCACCTGGACTAACACCGCCAGATTATTATCTCTCTCAAGCTACATCGGCCTAATAACAATAGAAACTTCTACAAAAATAAACCTAGAAACCTACAACGGAGTACTACTAATATACTCAATCTACGGAAAGTGCGTAAGAGCCTTCTCTACCCTTAAAGAGACCTGCACGCTTCCTTGTTATGTGAAATAAGACGTAGGGCCACCCAACACCACTGTGGCCTGTGCCATTAGTCGTGCGTGCCTCTGGGCTCTATCCTCCAGTTTAGTATAAACGGGCCCCGAATGGCGCGTCAGTTCTCACCTACAGCCGTGAGGAACACATCTCCCTATAAGCTTACAACCGTGGGACTGATATGACCTCGCTGCCCCTCGCCTTCCCTTTTCTATCCAAAACACTTGCGACACACGTAGACGGAAATAAATAAATTTAAAAAAATTACAAAGTAAAGTAAATAATATGTTAAGATGAACAGTGTAGCCAACTCAGTATTTTATTACTGTATGGGACAGTACTGACTGCTGCCTCAACTTCATAATATTTGCACATTCAAATTTTTCCCGCATTAAATTTCAAAGATGACCTACCAAGGCAGTATGAACAGTAAGGCCTACTATTATTTGATCTTGATGAGTATGAATTCAAATGAAGCTTGGAATTGTCTACTACCTCGGTAACCTATTTGCAGTTTTTTTTTATATTAGAATTCCCCCCGGTAAAAATTTCCGGAAGAAATATTTCCGAGAAATACTTAGGGAAATATTTCCGGAAAATAAAAATAAAAACAGAAATTTCACATCACTAGACACGCGTATATACTAATCACCTGCATTCAAGTTAACCTCAACTTATCTGGCCAGGGCTTTTGTTTTGTTGGAATGCAATTTTCTTTTTTTGGGTGTCATTTAGGAAAATTTGCTAAAGAAGGCTACAATTAAACTGGAGAATTCAATTTGTATGCTAGGAGGCAATGGTACACGATGTGTACTTGTAAAATCCGCCGCCTAGATACTCAATCCAGTCGAAGAACGGAAAAACTAACTAAAAAGGTGCTGCACAGAGTGGCTAATCAGCTAATCTAAATCTACTAATCAAATCGCTAAGCCGACCTTGCAAATAAGGCCGACCAAGTGAGGGCCGGATCTAACCGACGACTAAGTACACGAGCCTACAAAGAGAAAAGGCTCACCTGACTTTGAGTTTTGCAGAAAGCGGTAGATGAGTCGTCATAGGAGAAACATACCTAAAAACAGGACAAACACAAATTCAAAACTTAATTCATTTGTGTCCGCCCCGTTTGTTTTATTTTCTATGACGACTCATCAGAATAAGACAACACCTGCTTTATGTGATGGATTAAAGGAAGCGATTGAAGAAATGTCAGAGGGCATGGGCAGTAAGGAAGTCTCTCTCTGACATAACTATGTCAAGTCTGTTCAGTTTAACACTACCCACCAAGATGTAGAATTCCTCGGCCGTGTTAAGTGGATTTTAGTGCGACTAATACGATTCATACGATACGATTCAGAAGGAATTTTAAGAAGTAAATAACTCCAAGTCGAGTTGTAAAACCTTGTTGACCAACCTTAATCAGTTTTGAAGATTCAGCCAACCCTGGAGGCTAGAAGAATTGGAACTGCAAAATATGGTAATTGCTAATGGTATTCCTGCAAGATAATTGCTTGCCAAATACAAGGAAAATTGAACGGAAATTGAATCAGTTGTAAATGAATTAGGATTGACAACTGTACTGATTTCATCAGGACAGTCCTGATTGAGAGACCTTGGTCCTGATAGCAGAATTACCTCATTCAGGACAGCACAATGTCCTGAATTGGCAAAATATATATCTCTCCCACTACATTAGTTAAATATAAATTGATAAATAACATTTTTCATCAGGATTACTTGGGAGATGTGTTTTGCGCTGTAAATAGTGAAGCGATTGTTATCCCCCCCTACTTCTCACTCGTCGACGTATAAATGTTGTCCTATGCTATGCCTAATGCTTTGCAATTCACTATTCAATTTTTTTAAAATTTTATTGCCTCAACCATACACAATAGAAAAAATCCTTTTAGCATTTTAAAATTTTCAGCCATTTCCAATAGCCTACCCAAAATTGTATATATTATGCCCGAAAAATCTGCCGGGGGGGCTCCAGGTTCCCGAAAGTCAAAATGACATGAATTCTATTTCTGAAAAGTTGGCAACCCTAAAATGAATTAATGTTATCTTTTGATGGGTAGAGTTAAACCGAACACACTACACATCAGGGCACAGGAAAACAAAACAATCAAGATATGTCTTAGTTTTTGTTACTTTCAGTTTCAATCACAGGACTAACAGGATCAGGAATACTAGGATCTGAAGTAGAGCCCCGATAATTTGGCCTGTGCCCCGGCATTGCCCGGAATAATGAAAAATCCCGGATAAAACAGATGGTGGTTTTATTGCCTTGTAGGGCTATGTCAAACGGACAAGAAAACAAGTTTCTACATATTTTTTAAAAGAACGTGAATCAAAGTTCAATCCAGCCCGACTTGAATTATTCAGAAAATCGAATTACATACCATAAGCCGAATAAGCAGGGCTCTTCCGTGTTTATTAAATTGCTACAAAGTTCCACAAAGGGCATATTAAGTACAGTTAATTTCAAAAGCATGTTTCACCTATGCATGCAACTGTTTGATTCGTATAGGTATACCGTGTACTAGTAGTTGTCTGAGAAATGCAAGGCATTCATTACTCAGTCTTAGTAATGGGAAAAAGATTGCCAGGGAGTAGAGAAGGCAGTGAAGTACTGCCTGGTTAGCAGACCTGGGTAAGTTACTTTTGAAAAATAATGAAATTACATTACTCATTACTTCAGCCAAAATGTAACTAAATTACTATTTAGTTACTTTTCCAAGAAAGTAATGAAATTAAGTTAATTAAAAAAAAAAAAGTAGTGAAATTACTTTCAAAAATTACTTTTTAATTTAAAATGTATCTGACGTGCGGACAAGTATGACACAAGTGCTTTGTCTGCCGATGGCGGGTCTCAGACAGGGTGTTATCCACACCCACACTTTAAAACCAGCGGAGGCCTATCACAGAGATATTGTAGATATTGACGTATTGATGTAAAGTAAATTATTGATTACCCGAACTACACTTACAAGTGTAACAATTCGACTTTCCATTTGTTTGACACAGACTTGAATGTTTGATGTCAAGTCGATAATTACGTCGTCAACGGCGCTCGTCATAAGCGGAACTCGGAAGTACCAAAAGTAAACATGGCTAGGTTCTGAAATAAAAACTCGGTACTCGAAATCTCTCGATCAGACCTACGAAATGTGGGAAATGCTGCATGCACATGCACATTGTTCAAGCGGGCGCACTGGCACAGTGACTGATATTTGATACACAAAGGCGTGGGCCGCGCGGCATAGGTAACGCGTCACTAACGCCAAATTACAATGATAAAGTGTGGCACTACACGCAGCCACTCATAACCTTAGCTTTAATGACTGCTTCAACGCCAGCATCATAAAAGCATTACCACATAACTGCAGTGAAGGAGAGCTCAGGAAATGGGAACTGGCACACCAAATGGTCACCAGCTCCGTGAGCCTCCCAACCTAAACCTACGCTAACCTTGGAGTCTAGAGGGGAAACAGAGAACTACCTTACCTGGCTGACCTTCCCTAGTTCCCCTCTCCACTGCCAACAGCGCCTCTTGTACATATTTGTAAATAGTAGCCATTTATTTAGTTAGTAACTCTCTCAACTCCGACGGGTGAACAAGGCTGTGCAAGCCGAAACGTTTCGTCGTAATGTAACTTGTAATTTGTGTATATATTTGTGTGATCTTCAACTCCTACACAGCCGCCGAACTTTTTCAAGGTAAGCTGTTGGCTCCCAGCCTCTATCAATCTTTCCCCAACCAACACCAATGATGAAGTAGTGAAATTACTCTTCCGTTACATTGAGAAAAATGTAATTCAATTACTGGCTCGTTACTGAAAAAAGTAATTTCGTTACAGTAACGCGTTACTTCCGTTACGTTACTACCCAGGTCTGCTGGTTAGTGGTTACCTTACCGACAGTCGAGGACACAGATTTCTATGTGGGTTATTTGAATTGATGCAACTACCAATGTTCACAAAAACCAGGAACCTGAAAATATTGTACTGCTGTTGATGTACTAGAAGAAGTTATAATCGAGCTTTGCTGTACTATTAATTCAATTTTAACAATCAAGGTACTCTACTGGCTTGTCTTTTAGTGATCAATGTCCAGTCATGAGATAGCATTGCTGTGCGTAGGGTTTCATGGACTCATTGCCGAGTGTTGCACAAATATCACATAGTGACAAGTAGGTGTCCGACTTTGTTATGGTAAACCCAAACTGAATGTAGGCCAAGGGCCTCATGATGAATTATTTTATTCAAATTTAAACTACAATAATTCACTTCCAATCTTCGTTCACACCTGCGTTTCATTAATTTTTACTTGATTATTCCTAAAATCGTTACGCCGACGCGACCCCCTGGTTGAGAACCACTGGCCTAGAAGATTCCGTACAATGTTGCCAACCTACTTTCATCTCGTTGATGCCGCCCGTCTGCTCGGTGGCGCACCTCTGCGTGGGCAGGTAGATGGTGCAGTTGAGGATGCGAGCGTTGTTGTCGACCGACATTGTCCGCCGGACCCACTTCGAGAAGCCCCAGCCGATGCCTGAGTTGAGAGTCTCCATGGTAATCATCGTTTCTGGATAAGACAAACAGAGAACCAAGGTAATATCACGTTTAAGACGGCATTCAAGTCTCATAAACTTTTATACAAAGATGCATTATTATTGGACAAAAGAAGCAACCCTTGTAGTCAATTTAACGCCAATTATTAACTCGGGAAATGTACGCTTCTAAACTGTCTGCATTGTATTGTATTTATTTGTACCTAGCTTGTTCAATTACCTAACAGATGGTGCAGCAAGAACAACCATTGTCACATTAGCCTTGTCAAATTATTAGGCCTACATATGTAAAGAAACATACAGGTCTACACAGAGTTCCTTAAAACTAGGTACAAACTATAAACAGGGGTGCAGCGTAAATAAAATAGTGCCAGGGCAGTCAATCGTCAAAGTATAGGCCCCTACTGATAATATTGCACCCCTCCAACCCACTATGACAATAAATAATTCAAAACAATAAGAATTAATTTTGCTGCATTTTTATGCAGATTATCCTATTTTAAAGTAAAACAATAGTATACCGGTACCCTTGTGTTTGAATCTAGATGTCTTTTAAAATAATCAAGCCAAAATGTTTTGTGTAGGCATGTAGCAAGGTTTGAATAGAAAATGTATTATTTTGTCGATGAGTAGAGATTTTTGAGCAGAGATTTCAGTCTCTATATTCCCTGTAATTGCCATAATGTAGCATAATACTTTGTATTGCATCCACTCTGTACACCTACTACCGGTACCGGCAAACTTTCAATCTCACAGATCACAGTTAAATCTAACACTTCAATCTCTCTCTAGTCTCTTGTGTGAAACTATTAGATCCAATCATCTTTCTCTGTAGGCCTAACACTATGTTTGGAAGTCGTAGAAAAAAATAACTTGCTGTTTTAGGTTATCCTTCTGCAATTCACAAGAAGTGACACGTCTTTTCACTAAGTATGCATCAGTTAAACAACAACAAATAGGCCTAAGTAATAAGTAATAAGTTTTATTAGCCTGCAGATAAGTACAAAATACAAATATAGGCACAACAACACAATATTGAAATAACTGCAAGTGTTCTAATCACCAACGAAACAACACTTCCAACTCTTTAGGACCTGACAATTTCAAAGACGATATCCACAATATTTTTGTGTGGATAAAGACAGATTTATAAATTTTCTCTGGAAAGTGTAAATGGGCACCTAACAATAACTACAGAAAATATGGACATACTCGGTTTTTGCACAGTTTAGCCAAGGCACCGCCCCGCCCCGGCTCGCACGGGTACGAATGCATGCCTGACTATAAACTACTAGACTAGTGTCATACAATCAAAGAGAATTCAAGTCTATGTACTATGAAGGGTCTATCCTATTAAAAACTAATGCCTCCCTTCCAATGATTAACTTTTAGGGTACTTTACATTGGACCATCTACAACAGGCTTAAAACTGTGCACATTGCAACTCATGTTATAGTGGTGTTATTATGATATAAACCTCTTTTCCTTACCACTAGCATTAGAACCTTGAAAATCAAACTTCAGCCTCCCCTTAATATTTGGCGGGACGTACGACACGAACTGCAAGTAAACGGACGTATACAACTCGTCGCTTGCACTCGGATCTCCCTTGGGATAGAACGCAATGTACGCTTCGTGCTCGTCGTCCGGGTTTCCCAGCACGAACGTAGGCGACCGCACAGACTTTCCCTTCTCGAACGACGCGATCTTCCGGTAGGTGTGTATCGTCCACACGCACGTGTACTTCATCACCTTGGACTCGGTGTTGCACCAGTCCGGACATTTCACCTCCACCGGCTCCTCCACCAGCAGCGAGTGTTTCGCAGAAACTGACATGACGGTAGGAAGGACTAGCCTAGCAGAGAAAAACAACATTCAGATTGTAGCAAGGTTTAGATTTAAAATTAGAAACGTTTTAGGCTGCAAGCTTACTCTATTCAGTTTACTGAATTAAATAGGCATACGGTAGGTAAAAGTGAAGGGTTAGGTCCATTATTTTTTGGTTGAAAAAAGGTTTGCACACCAGTTTATAGCAGCGTTAAAGTTTGTGTAGGTATAATAATAGTTTAACTTGATTCTAAAAAGCATGAAACAAGCTTGAAAAACCAAGTTGGGGCCCCTGAACCGATGAAGTGGGTACCGGGCCTAGAGCCTAGGCTAGCCCTAGCCTAATCCTCAAGAGTCAAGAGATGAATGAATTATGAACTTTGCTAGGCCTAGGCCGCGTGGCTTATCAATCATAGAATTGTGTAAGTTCATTATAGCAGTTACAGCCTCGCCCACCCCTCCCTAAGCCCGTTGGGTCGATATGGATTTTAGCCTAGGGCCCGGCCATTAAGTTAAGACCTCTCGCCTTTAAGTGAATCAATACGATAGCCTACACATTACATACCTTAGTTTTCTTCGCTTGTAGCGTCTAAAACAAAGATGAACTTGTAATACGAGTAAAAGAGTTATGAAATGTCCAAAACAACACTCCCAAAATAACCGGGTAAACAGAAGGTTTTGACACTTGACACTTTGACAGGTGATTTAGCACTGTTGCCAACTTAAGGTCCGAAGAAACTAAAAACCTTGGCGCTAAATTTTATAAATTTGAAGAAATCACGTACAATGTGATATCTAGGTGCCCGTTAGGGCGCCGCAGCCAAGCCGCGGTGCGCTACACACTCAGGCACCTTATACAGCAAGCAGAGTTGGGGTGATTTCGAGGTGTCACCCAGCCATCATGAAACGTGATGTGAACTTGAAAACTATCAAAATCGAGGGGATTTAGGTACCCGACAACACATGCCAAATTTGGTTGGGGTACGAGCATTCCTCCTTGGTGAAAATGTGGCTTGAAACATGCTCAAAATCACTAAAAGGACGTTAGTTACTACTATCTAATTCGTCAGTTTCAATTGCCCAGCGATTCTGACCAAACGGTTGGGGCTACAACGTTCATATTTTACATGGACATTAAGGTAATAGTGATGTAATTCCCTTTGAAAGAAAAAGTTTTAAAAAATTGCTGGAAGGCTTTCAAATAAAGGTTTTAAAATAAGCCTTATACAGGCATACAATCAACAAGTTACAAGACAATAATTGCCTACATTGTTTACAAAAAGCAAGTCTGTGTACCACTTTATTTTTTCATTCTCTTGTTAATTGGTAATACCATAGCAATTAAATTGACTTTGATAAATTTAATGCGCAAATGTGGAAGGGTAGATGAGCTTGGCCCTTTTTTTTAGATCTCATTTCTTTTGAGTGTGTAAGGTTTGGCTGTATTTTTACAAGTTTTTGTTATGTGTGGTGGACTATTCCAAAATTGTTTTGTAAAACAAATAACAATAATTAATATTTAATTGAAGGCATATTTATTATAGATAAGCTTAGTATTTTTGTCTGAGATTTTGGCTACCTATATTTTATTACAAGCCGAGCACCGTAGTTTTTTCAACATCGTCAAAAGGTAGTCGGAACCATGGTCAGCAGGTCAGAGTCAACTATGTAATTGACTAGCATTTGACATGCATTTGACTATGCTTTTAGTATTTTGATTGGCCAAGCCAGGTGTCAAAAGATCACCATTATAATAGTTGGAACACATCATCCAACAGTATGTTTTGACTATGTAATGACTATCAATTTGAAATGTTTTAGAAGTCCCCATTTAGTAGGTAGTTGGAACAAAATATCTGGATATGCTTTGGAACTGTGTATTTGTAAGACCAAACAATGTGTTGGATTTGTGACAAACAGTAGATAAAACATAGTCAAAACGACATTGCCTGCAAAACTAGGTTTGACTACTAACATTTTTGTAAGGGCAGTACCAAAATGTCGTAGGAAATTTATATTATTATTTATAAGGGGATAGGGCTTGCGTGTTAAATTGTTTTGGTTTAGTCGAAAGAAATTGTTATAAGAGCTAGTAACAACAAAATCCATACGGCGGACCAATCAGAAGACGTAACTTCACTATGACAGGCAAATAATATATTAGGTAAGGTACTAACCAGTCTTCAATTCCTTAAAGCATTGCGAGTATAGGGTATTCTGCCAAATACTGTACTCCAAAACTTTTTTAAAGACCCTTTTTATCTACAATCAATGTTTATTTTTTAAATCAATACAGTCATTCGTTATGTTTTTACCATTTATCTACACTTTTCTAGTTGGGAAGCATTGAAATTTATTCTCAATTTACGTCTACTTTACTGCTACATAGCAGGGGCGTAGGAATAGAGGGTGCATTTGCACCCGGGCCCCGAGAGATTAAGGGCTCGCAGAAAGAAGGGGGCAAGGAAGGTTAACCAGCAGCCTTTTGTATTAGTATTTATTTAGCATCACATAATACATTCAGTATTGGTGCACAGTGGCACCTGAAAATTGAGACTCGTCATGAAAAAAATAGAAATAACATAACATAGACATAGGCACGCACAAATAAAGAAAAAAAACATAATACAATACCTAATTTAATTTGAATATTATTAAAATACCATGTCAAAACGAAATGATAAACAATGTGCTACACCACAGGTTATATGAGATCACCTGACAGTTCATTAGGAGAATAAAAAGTGATTGGTGATTGGTGAACATTTCTTCTGGGCTTCCTGTGAAGGTTTACTAAGTTATTTAAAAAAATTATTTACATACAAAAATTGAACAATTCACGAAGAGAGTAAAATGAGTTTGGAATTAAAAATTCTTCCAGTCTTCTTTTGAATATATTTCTGTTAGTCCTAGCTACGACACTGCTACAAAGGTAATAATAGTCATGATGAGGTACGCTTACACCTATGGTACGAGTTGAAAACATAGACATGTTACACAGGAGAGATTGGAGAAGGGTTGACAGGTTGGGAAAGCAAAGAGAACATAAAGCCCAGCCTGAAGGGCTGGGGGCAACAAAACTTTTCACCTGCTGATGACAACTGCAGCTAATTTAAAGTTGTTTGTTACCTTAATCCACAACGCGTTTCGTCCTTCTGGGACTCATCAGGCGGATGGTGGCCACTAAAAATCAGCTAACTACATACAAACAAAACTCACAAGACATAACCAAACCTGTGGTAGGGCCACGCAAGAAGTAAGTTCTGCATACATGTTATCATCATCAGTAAGATTACTTCAAACACTATTCATACTGTAAGCATGGTGAAAGGCCTTTTCCATACTTAGAAAGTGACGTGTTATATAGGTAAGTAATTTGAGTTGATTTTGAGTCTTTGGAATACTAGGATTTTTGGCAAAATGTTAAGACTTTTTGGTAGGGCTCTTTTTTAAATAATGAATAATAATAGTTTTAAATTCAACCAACAATGTGATGGCAGCAGTAGTACTGGGTAGTACAATGTTCACTCAACGTCAACGGAAATAGTAAATATCGGTGATTATCTTCAAATTTTCCGCAAGTGGCATATACGATGCCTAAAAATGTAAACAAGTATGTAAAGTTGTAAGCATTCTAAGAAAATGCAGCACATGATTTTGGCAAGGACATAGGATAAGCAACTGTTCCATATGTTGATTTTCAGAACAAGCAAGGTGAGCTTTTTATCAAGTCGGACGCAAGCCTACGCCATGCAAGCATCACAAATTGAAATTATTTTTACTTTATGTTCTATTCCAACCCTCAGTCGCATGTCACGACAAATTTATAGGCCAATGAGATGCAAGCAAGTAATGTTTAAAAACAACAATACATGGGACAGCTGTTATACTAGTAAGGTACCGACCGGTAGCTAGTAAAAACATGACAACCAAATCATGTTTTTTATCTTTATTAAGTACATTTAAAATCATAGCTTTAATACAATTAATTTAACATTCTTAGATAACCTTAAATTCTCTAAAATAATATCTTTTAAGAAACTAGCATAATACCAATTTTTTTTTACAAAATCCCTGTTCACAGTTTTTCATGGGCCTACAACAATAAACATAAGAGCAGCTTTCTTTAGACTTTAATTTATGGTAACCTCAGATTACTGGTTCAACAAATCCTTAAGATTCAGCAAAATAAGATACAAATAAAATTCAATAATGGTAACAATAAGCAAAATTTAAAATTCCTATTAACAATCGAGGAACGGCTTTTTCTCTCTAGAAATTATGATAGATAGAAAATTCTGCAAAATAATATTCAAATAACTAAAATGATGGTCTATCATAGACCACCATTCCACAAAACAATATACATAGTATTTTAGCAACACATTCAATAATTTTAACAGTTAATAAAATTCCTATTATTCATAGAGTAATAATAAACATAGGAGTTGCTTTCTTTGGATTTAAATGTAAGGTATCAATCACTACGTTTATCTCACAAATTAAATGGGTTTGACTAATATGATTTTTAAGCCGCCATAATTCTATTCCAGCGGTTGCAAGTGATTTGATTTCTAAACCACCGTCATCTAGAAATGACACCAAGCTAACGATTATAATATTTATAATATATTGGAGAGAGTGGCTATTACGTTTTAACTTCCGCATATTTAATTTGGAATGCAGTTCCGTGATAAGACATATCAAATTTCGGAAACCGTATTAAATGTTGATGATAAACGTAGTGTATGACGATTTATATTGCAAAGATGCGCTATACTATACAATCCACTTGGGTGCAGATAGCTGACACACTTACGTGAAGACCTAGCTATGATAATAAAGAGATCCTGGTTTCGTATATGTATTATAATAAGATGTACCGGCAGTGGCGTGGCGAACATACCAAATCGGAGCCCAGGCACCGATACCAAAAGGGGTGGGTGGGTGGTCCCCCAGGGACCCACCCATCCATTACTTTTTAATGAAACATAATATTTTATATACTTTATATGACTATTTTAATTGTTATAATCACACCTACTGAATTGTATGGCTACAGCTCCTTACTTACCTTAGAGTTTTACTGGACTGTTGTAAAAGTTTGTCATGTCGAATCATGATTTTTTAGTAAAAGTGCAGACAACATGCATGATGGATATTCATCCAGTAGTTCTCAACTCAACTAATAACAGGTAGCAATTCAACAATTCTGCTACATAAATAGACACGTTCGTTATACTATAACTTATTTCATTTGATTGAATAGATTGATTTGAGGAATTTATAAATTAAATAACAGCTGGTGGCATGGAGGAAGTCTAGAACATTTTCGAGTTTTCTGTTTTAATTTTTAAATTACCGTCTTATGAAACAGGATTATCGACGTCGTAAATGCAATAAGAAGAACATTCTTGGACCTATTTAAATTGAAGTATTTCCAGTACAATTTCTAGATTGAAGAGCATGGATTTCATTGTAATCGAGACAGCAAGTTTGTCCGTAAAAGAATAAAATCGTATCTTTTCTCTTCAAATAAAGTGTTTCTTCAAAACTCACAGATTTGTACCAAATTACCTTAAATAATCATTTTCCAGGGGGCAAGCCCACGGAGCCCCTAGTTTTCATTATTATGCCTTTCAGTAGTTTTCCTAAATCCCAAATAATGGCCCTGCCAATAAACGGAGAAAACGAACAAAATAACCAAATTGATTTCCAAAATGCACAGATTATCTAACGATCTAGGAAATACAATTTTTTTTTTTAATGGGAAGGCCCCCGGATTCCTCTTGTAGGTACTAAATTCTTCATTGATTACTTTCATAATGTGTATTTTTCCCCAAATTCTGGCTATGCCGCTACGAGGAGGCGAAAAGGAATAACACACCGTTGACTTTATGAGTTCAACAATAATTGTTGTTTAATTATTAAAACATAAGCGTAATCTGTTTAGCGATTCAGCTGATTTTTAGAGAACACACTAGCACACACACGCACAGAGTCACAGAGTAAGCGCCATTTATCTTGAATAGTAATCCTCATTCGCTTTGCTCACTCGTCTAATAAATCTTATTAATTGCTGGTAATACGCACCAAATCCATTCTAGAATCACCAAACCAAAAATTTCCTTGCGGGGCTAAACTGGGGAAGACGAAAAAGAATTACAAACCGTTTGCTTTATGAGTTCGAAAAAAAACATAATATTTTCAGCGATTTCATTAAAATTCCATTACATAAAAATGAGGCTATCAACATTTATAAAATCATATTAATTGCTGGTAAAACGCACCAAATCCATTCTAGGATCATCAAAATTGAAAAAAATTCCCTGCGGGGCTAAACTGGGGGCACGCCCCCAGACCCCTTTGTTGCCCACGAATGTAGGGGGTGGGTATAGTTAAAATATTGTAGGCACCGATCACTCTTGGTAGTTCGCCACGCCACTGTGTACCGGTAGCAAGAACAAAAGCAATGATGTTATGCAATAACTCAGAACTGCTATTGAAAACATACATTATGTAAGTCTAGTATTAAAAACTTATGAGAGTCTGCAAGATTTCAAATGTCTAGGTAGGAGTCGAAATTAACGCTCAACCGAGGCTAGTGAAACTTTGCTCGGGCTAGTAAAATTCTAATATCACTAGCCCGACAAGCGAGTACTTTTTCCAGAGTTCCCAATTGCCGTTCATTTTTTTTTATTATTTTGCACCGACAAGGCGATAACCTAACGAGTTTCCAGTAGTTGTGCGCTACCTAGTATGGAAAATCGTCCTAAATATAACAAAATAAAAATCCCTTTATTTAGGCTAATAGGCCTATTATTAATATTATGGTGAAAATTCGTTTCCGGCCACTCCCTAGTCCCCCACACCTACACCACACGACAAACCCGGCAAATATTGTGACTTAAATCATTCATGTATGATCACTCTACATCAATTTAACCTATTTCATTGCGGGCTAGTAAAAATGCTCTCGGGCTAGGGGAATATTGTAATGGCAAAAAAAGTTAATTTCAACCCCCGTGTCTAGGAATCATTTTGGAACAACAATCCTTTGTTTAGCCAACATGTATAATGCATGTAGTAATAGGTTCTACTACTTATCTACAGGCAACAAAACTTGCAAATAAAAATAATAAAACTTTATTGTGCTACAAAAGATCTATGTAAATGCACATGTGTTTCAGAGATTTTGTAGCACAGCAAGTAAAATAACAATATTACCCTAATAAATTCATTATTGCAGCTCCACAACATATTTTAATAACGATAAAAGATTATAAGTAGGCTAACGATATGCACATAATTCTGTGTGAGTGAATAGGCATAAGCTTTCTTCTGAACTTCAAAATTGCAAAAATGTTAAATTCTTTAGCATGGATAGTGCAACAATCCCTAAATTCAAAAATGTTCAGTGATATTGTCCCACTCCCACAGCATCTAAAAGATAAACTTAATTTAAAAAAAAAAACAATAGTAGCCACTATTATAATACAAGGCAAGGAAATTATTTAAGCACTCGCAGAACAGAATCAAAAGTCTGGTAACTCAATATTTTTAACCCTTATGGGTCCTCTGTCGGACTGGATCCGACAAGGGTGTTTTGCACACTTTACTTCACCCCCATAAAAAAAATTGAAAAAAATTTGGAAAAAAAATTTGAAATTTTTTTTGGGGGAATTTTTTTATATATTGCCCTCTCAATTAAGTGTTTAAATGTACTTTATATAGTAAACAGTTCCACCGCCTTCTAAATAATTGAAAAAAAATAGGACCCGAAAGGGTTAAGGGAATGATTGGATGAGCGAAGCGAAGACTTCAATTTGACTTTCTGTTCTGTTTTCTTTCTTTTTTTCACGTACGTTACCCCAAGAAACATAGCTCGGGTGTTTTGTTTTTTGTTAGTTTTCTGTCTGTTTGTTCGCATGCTACCGGGCAAACGGCATATGCGATCTTGATGAAAATTGGAGGGGACCTTCTTATCTCTGAACTTAGACTTGCCCGGTTTTTGGGTACAATTGAAGAAATAAATCTTATGAATATCGTATTTTAATGATTTTTTTCGATATTTAGTGCGATATTTTAGTAACATTTGGGCCTATTCTGACCAAACGGATGGGGCTACAACGTTCATATTTCACATGGCCACTTAGGTAATAGTGATGTATTGCTTTTTGAAAGAAAAAGTTGAAAAAATTATCCAGAAACTATATAAATAAAGGTTTTAAATGAGTTTTTTGAGGTATTTAATAACAATTAAGAAGTAACACTAAAAACTTGACAACAATCACCTACAAGGCGTTCAAAGAGCACTTGATAAGTAAAGAGATCCCACTCAAACTAAAAACTTTCCAAAAAGCTCATCCATCAACGCGACTAAAAAAAGCGTTTGCAAAGCTTCCTAGTAGGCCTAATATTCAATACACTACCTACTCATTGAAGATACTAATAAGCATGCCTTAGTAGGCCCTAATTACACTCGTTTCAAGCATGTTTAATTATGTATTTGTATTTCATAGGCATAGACATATTTGTATTTTGCAGTATGTGAATAGATGTTCTAATAATAATTGATTATGTTAGGCTATACTAAATGTAAAAAAACAACATTGACTAAGGCCTATGGCCTATGCTAACTTATGTGTAAAGTAGATGTGTATCAAAAATAGCAAGAATGCAACTAGACCTACAGTAATAGTAGGCCCTAGGTTAACTGAACTACTGTAGCACCATTTATTTGTGCTGGCAATGCATTGTGGGACACAAGGATGTAACACACTGGCTGTTGTATGCTAGGCTGTGGCCAACTGCGCATCTGCAGACTGCATACGATGGGCATGCTCTGCAGTTTTCTTCCTACCTCCCATACTCCTTTCAACGGTGCGCACAAGTGCAGTTGTTTCTGGAAATCGTCTATTGTCATTGTGAAGAGAGAGAAAAAGATTACATTACATTACATTCTGGTTCCCGTTCTGCTTCTGCCATGTGCCATGTTTCATCAATCTCATCATCCGCTGTCAATTTCTTCCGGTGTGAACTTCCTCGAAAATGATCCATTACTTGAGATGGACTGTTGAGTACAATGCCACAGACGTTGCAGATGTAGTGATCGTCGCCGTGTTTGGCGAAGTTGTCTCGTCTCCAGTGCTCTCCGTCGCATTTCGTCACCATCTTGCGTAAGAGAGTAAACTCCTCATTGCGGCTTAGTGTCTTTTGTTTTAGCAACTCCATGTTCTTCTCGTACATCGACCGCATGGTTTCTTTGCCGTTGTCGCGCTTGTTCCGCGGATCTCTGTTATCTTTGGCATTGCCTTTGCTTTGCGGGACGTTACTCTTGGCGGACGCCGCCAGCTGTAAGTTATCTAGATGTTCTACACTCCAAGCGTGGTTCACCAGCTCGTAACAGCTCGATATAATCGGGCCTGTGTTGCACACGTGACAGCGATGTTGATTCCCGACCTTGGAGAAGTTGTCGCGACTGTTGTTCACGCCTTCCACATCCTTCACCATCTTCCACATCAACTGAACCTCTTCTCGGTGTTCCAACGCCCTTGTTCGTAGCTTCTCCAAGTTTAAACACGCCAACTGTAAAGTACGTAGGTGGTGTACACTCTGCACGTGTCTCACCACATCGTAACAGCTGCTGAACTCGAGTGATCCAGTGTTGCAAATGTTGCAACGATATTGTTTTCCAATCCTGGAGAAGTTGCCTCGACGATTGATCATCCCTTCCGCTTCCTTTACCATCTTCCACATCAACTGATATTCTTCTCGGAATTCCAATGCCCTTGTTCGTAGCTTCTCCAAGTTCTCGTTGGTAGGATTGTAGTTTTTGTCTCGGCCCTGTACACCAGCTCTTTTAGGACCCGCCTGTGCCTGTGCCTGTGGGGGAGCATCAGAAGGCGCCATGTGGACGTGAACGTTGATACTCTGTACTTGAGGAGAAGCCGCGGCTACGGGTGCAGAGGACTTATTCGAATTTTTCTTCTGTTCACCCCTTACGTTCTTATGCTGCGGAACTTGAGGCGAAGGGTCTCTTCGTCTTGAAGCGCTTTGCTTCCCAAATCTTTCCGGTTGGTTTCCAGCTTGTTCCAGTAGGAATGGTACGCCTGCTTGAAGGAGAGGCTTGATCCCAGAAGTGGAACATGCCCCGGACTCCTGAATTTTATTCAGCAATGTTTCCGTCAAGCCAGACATTTTGTCACCCGAGTTATCACTAGAGGCACGTTGGTGTGAGTTGGCTTTATGGTTGCCACTAAAAGCATTGTTGTTTGATTTTGGTTTCAACAAATCTTTTAGAATGTTATTATATTCAATAGACTGCAGAACAGCTGTTTCCTTCATCAAATCTGGGGGGATATTTTGACCAACCTCGGCTGAGGATTTCAACAATTTATAACTTCCAAAGATATCTGGATTAATATCCAAATCGATCAGATTGCCAACTGTTGCATTTGGAATATCTGAACAAACATTTTGATTCAATTTCATCGTTTCCATATTTTTAACACTGTTATTGAGGAACACACTAGTACCATCAGTATTAGAGTTTAAACTGATTGAAGATGTTTTCATATTTAAATCTTCTAATACTTTCCTCTCGTCCCCAACAAGACTGGAAACATTTTGATTGTTCAAATTGTTTATTCCATCATGGTGGATGTACTTGCCGAGCTTCTCGTAGAGATGTTTAAACTGGTCGTGGATGCCAAGTTTAACGCACACGTCCGGTGATAATGTCGTGGCATCAAGAAGAGTTTCAAAAGAATTCATCGCCGTCATTAATTTGAAAACGTCGGCAAACGAGGGTTCCGCCATTTTCTTTGAATGATGATGTCGTGCTGCGTGTAGCTAATAGTAGACTTGCTGGCGCCGAGATGGTTCGAATAATCTGAAAACACACAATTGAGAGATTTGTTGTAGTACGTTGTCAAATTTGTATTTAATACTGACACAGGCAAGAAAAGGGATAGAATAACAAACAAGGACATTAGAGAAATGCTAGGTTTAGAGAAGTTAAGTGACAGGATAGGAAGGACACGGTTGAGATGGTATGGACATATAAGAAACGAATGGGGGAAAATAGGTGTCTCCGGTGTAGTCACTTTTTTAATTTCTGTCTAAAGTACTAACATACATATATAATATACTGCTCTACACACGTTACAAAACAGACCAAGAATAAGACAGTTTTAAATTGGTGGCCGCATAGCTCAGTTGGTTAGAGCATAGCCCGGACAGCTAAGGTCCCGGGTTCAAACCCCGGTGTAGTCACTTTTTTATTTCTGTCTAAAGTAGGCTTATGACACCCTACACAGCCTATAACACCTACTATAAAGCCAAGGTTAAACATATATGTAATAAATTGTAAGCAATAATCAATGAAAAGTAATTGAGCCTGAGGTTCATTTAATTGATCAGTCCATGGATTTAAATATTTCTTCGAAAAAATACGTTACGTAATAAGGGGCTGTAAACACAATTTAATATTTCCGGTTTCCGACCATTTTCGTTAACTGTCATTCATGTTGGCACATTTGTTGTTGTTTTTACTTATTTTAAGTGAGGTTAAAATATTGTGTTAGCTGATATCAAAGAACAAGGTAGGCCTATGCAAATAATAATAAAACATTAATTTATTTTTACAATAAAAAAGTAGGCCTTACAAAAGGTGTAGGTAATGCACTAGACTTACGCGTAGACCCAAGGCACAGGCTGGTGCAATGTCTGATCATGGACTGATGGGCCTACTGAAACAGTAGATTGCATTGCTACTTGCTAGGCTTCAGGACTGAACACATGGACTATAGGTAGGCCTAGGGACCCTGAGGAATAGCAATTAAAAAGTTCTCATTTCATTATAAAAATCTTCAATTTCAGTATATAAACTCAAGATAAAGGCATCATTTGGTCATAAAAATAGCAAGTTGCAATCACTACATTTGAGCGAAATGAACACGTATTACACATGAACAAATATTGAGGCCATGTACATCTACATACAATTGTATTGTCAATGAATGTTGATTATTGTACTTGTCTAGATCTTTTATCTTATTGAATTATTACTGTCAGAGTTTTTATCTTTTTATCTTATCGAATTACTGTCCGTGTTATAGTGATGAATTGTAAATTGTTGTAACTGTATATAGGCCTATGCAGGATGAATGTATGTTTTTATTTTTAGCTTAGCAACTATTTGTCCTATTGCTCCATCTCTATCATTCAAATAATTTTACTATATAATGTAGTTAGGCCTATTGTTGTAAACTTTATGTGTAGATGACCATGTATCAGTTGACCTGGCACACACACACACACATATATATATATATATATATATTCTGTTGTAGGCTTTCGTGATTCATGGTTTATGTTAAGTTATACTTTACGGAAATAATCAGTTTATTTGTTTTTGTTTTTATTGTTTTATACCAACTCTTCTTGAAAATGGAAGCCTAGTCTTCTGAAACGTTGAAGTTTTAATTAAATATTTGTTTTAAACATCCAATAAAGCGTGATTATTTCCGTAAAGTATAACTTAACATATATATATATGTATATATATGTAGGTTTTTTAAGCATAAGCCCGCTTTAAGGACATAGTTATTGATTCATAGCAGTTGTCGTAAAAGTTTGCCCCGACTAGGGTTTGAACCCAGAACCTCCGGCTTAACGTGCCATAGTTCTACCAATTGAGCCACCGGGACAACAGAAAAAACCTTTACTTTACTGCTAGTTGTTGTGAATGTTGACTTCCATGACATAAATCCAACAGACGACTGCAATGTAGCTGTCAAATCTGAAAGATCACATGGATAAAATATCCAATCACATCTCATCTCCCATGAGTTTCTGGGTTCGAACCCCAGTTGGGGCAAACTTTTACGACAACTGCTATTAATCAATAACTATGTCCTTAAGGCGGGCTTATGCTTAAAAACCTTTTATTCATACTATACCCAACTCATGGGAGATGAGATGTGATTGGATTTATCCATGTGATCTTTCAGATTTGACAGCTACATTGCAGTTTTCTGTTGTATTTGTCATGGAAGTCAACATTCACAACAATCAGCAGTTTAGTAAAGGTTTGTTCAGTTGTCCCGGTGGCTCAATTGGTAGAGCTATGGCACGTTAGTTGGAGGTTAAGGGTTCGAACCCCAGTCGGGTCAAACTTTTAGGACAATTGCCATGAATCAATAACTATGTCTTTGTGTACTTTTGTCATAACATCAACTTGACAACACACGTGTACTAGCCACAGTTAAACAATACCGCCCTCGTCTTGTACGTGAAGCTATTGAAATAGAAATGAAATCTGACAATTTTAACAGAGACGATGGGCTAAAACTGAGTAGAACTTGGAGGCCAACATTAGAACGTTTAAAGTTAGCACGTGCAGAACAAACTAGAAATATCAATGTTGATTAAACGAGCATGAGTCATGGTTTTATATAAAGGAGGTTGCACACAATTGTACTTTGTCATTCACTGGGTCGAGCTGGATCGAGTAGGTTCTGCCCAGTGATTTCCTCTTCCACATCCTCGGAAGATGAGCTGTGCTATCAGTTCGAAACGTCAGCATTTTAATGACAATCGACACGGCGTATCCCGACAGCCAAGTTTTATTATTGACTCGGGCCGTGAAAGCCTACGACAAGTTTTAGTTTTAATAACTATGTCCTTAAAGCGGGCTTATGCTGAAAAACCTTATATTCATACTACCCAACTCATGGGAGATGAGATGTGAATGGATTTATCCATGTGATCTTTCAGATTTGACAGCTACATTGCAGTCTTCTGTTGGATTAAATGTCATGGAAGTCAACATTCACAACAACTAGCAGTTTAGTAAAGGTTTGTTCTGTTGTCCCGGTGGCTCAATTGGTAGAGCTATGGCACGTTAAGCCGGAGGTTCTGAGTTCGAACCCCAGTCGGGGCAAACTTTTACGACAACTGCTATGAATCAATATAATAGGAGGCCAGGCTAAACTATATAATAATGTTTATAACTATTAGCTAATGATTTTCTAATTCTTGTATCTACTATAGCTTATCCCCTTCCAATCTGCAAACGTCCTAACTATCTCTTCCCGATTCCCGCTGTCGATTTTAATTAATGACTTTTAATTACTTAAATTACTCATTACGCTTAATTACCGATTGCAAGAAAAAGAGATGACGATGGTAGGGGGGGGGGGGGAAGCTAATAATAAATATTTATAAAGCAAAAAGCACTCGTAGCTAGCTCTGGCCGAGACTAATTTTAGGGAGTGGGGTCCTTGCTTCGACCCCAGAGATTAGACACCAGTGCTGGGTAGGTTCCCGCAAAAAAGTATCTTTTAAAAGTTAAGTTATACTTGGCCTTCAGAGGGAACATTTAAAAGTTACAGTTCCTTCATATAAAAAGAAACTTTTGAGTTCCTCAAATAATAAAAGTTCCTGTTTAAAAGTTCCTTTATCGGATAAATTATGGTATATGGGGTTTAGGTCCCGATTTTTGAGCCGCGTCCTCGGTAGCAAATATGACACGTTCATCAATATATAGGTGACGCCTCCTAAAAATTATATTCTACAATTTTTTATGAACTGATTTTCATCTGTATCATCTGAATACGTTTTCAAATGTAGAGACATGCTTGGTTTTGTCATATCTAAGAGGAAAGGAACTTCTTAATCTTTATTTAAAGTTCCCCCAAATTTGTAACTTTTGTGTTATAAGTTCCTCTTTCTTAAAATGGAACGCAGCGTTGCTTTTTAAAAGTTCCTACCCAACACTGTTAGATACAATGACAATGTACAGTGCGATAGCCGAGTTCCAAGATGCAAAAAGCAACTGTTGGGACACAGAGGCTTACCAAGACCCCTAGGTCCTCTGGGTTGGTGGTCAGCGGCTGGGCATGACTGCCGCCCTCCCTTCATGGGCTTTCACACCCGCTTAGCCTAGGATACTACTGCTAAGTGACTAGGTTGACTCAGCTGATGGCTACTAATAATAATGAGGGATGCAAGTGGTACTGCGGGGAATGCCTGGGTTCCTCAGTACTCGCATAGTCAGATAAACTTGGAATTCAAAGTTGTATTCAGTAACGGTAAACAAGTTACAGGTGATAGCACACAGAGATTGGCTTTAAACTACCGGTACCAGATCCATAGTGCAAATAAACCCCCCCATTACATTTATACAGTGGTTACATAATAATTATAGATTAATAAATGAACATTTGGTACTCAACACATTCAATTTCCTTCCGAATGACGCGTGGTTTGACGCGCTGATCGACGCGTTGGCTTGATGCGTAGCGGTCAAGGGGGGCAGGGGGGGGGTGGAGAGGTCGATGGCTTGAGGCGGTATATGGCGTCGGCGTCTCCAAGTTAGGAAGACGGACTCAAGTGCACCGTGAAGTTCTGTCGGCTGCCCATACCTCGTGCATTAGGATGCATGACTCCGCTCGTCTCTCCTCGTCGTGTTATGGTATTACACCGCACTTCCCTCATCTACGGTACCAACGCACTGGCTTGCGTGGGCATTCCAACAGTGTTGGATACTGTCGGCGTTTCGGAGGTGGTACGCGCACCGGACTAGCAATCTGGCGCAAGCAATTTACACTTAGTGGCCCTATTAGGGGCGCCTTGCTTAGCCTCAGTGGCGGTTTCTCGCTTCCTCGTGTCTCCGTACAGGTAGGACTGGAGGACAGGAGGCCAAGTCTTGAGTCATCTCACTTCGTTCCGAGTCGCGTTTTCGTTCCAAGTCGATCAAAATCGTCAAATCGGTAGTCTTGAGACAAGACCACGAGTCGCACGGTGACTTGGAACGAATATTTTTTTTACGTTTCAAACCACGAGATATTTGTGGTAAGTTGGACTATTTCACGCGACTTGAGTCACTTGACTGCCACATCGAAAGTTTTAAATGACTAAATAAGTACCGTAGTTATAAGGTAGGCCTACATCCTTTGTATAAGACGTGAATTACACTCTAAAAATGTTGGCAGAAGGCTTTAAAAGTATTTAAAGTGTCCTAATTGTCATGACAAATATTTACGCTTGTCACAAGTTAGCGTGCATCTGCATAACTAGCGCTTTTGAAGGATCGCCCATCGTGGTCCCGTTGGCCGAGTGGTTAGATTGCTTGGTTGGAGAGTGGGAGGTCGCCGGTTCGAATCCCGTCTGGAAAAACTTTTTTACTTTTTTTTACTCATCGGCCATCGCATAATTATTGTTCACTTATTATCTGTGACAAAAACAATTTTTATTCCTTTTCAATGAAAATTACCTATAGGCTATATTTTTTACATTTCTTTGCAATTTGTTTTGGTATTTTAGGTAGGCTAGGCCTAGCTCTAGAAAACTACGCAAATATAACAATATAAAAATATGATTAATTAAATAATATAAGTAAGTAACAAGATTAGGATAAACACAAGGAGGAATGATATAATGGGTGGAGGGTGGCTCAATGGTAAAAGGAGGAACCACATTGGAATGGTTAAGAGCTGGGGTAGGCCCTAGTAGTGCAGAAGTGGAAGTTGATGGTACAGCATTAGGTAAAATGAGCAAACGTATTGAACAACTGAGTGGAAAAGGTAGAAATGTTGGAAAAGAAGAGAGATAAAGAAGAAGGAAAGGCAGGAGTGTTAGAACAAGTGTACACCAGTATGAAAGGGGTGGTGGAAGAATGCACTACAGAGGTGGTAAACATCCAGCTGGATCTGGAAAAAACATATTCCAGGTTGGAACAGGAAATGGGAAGAACACAAATGAGATTGGTGAGTGTTGGAGAAGATTTGGAGGAGGAAAAGGAGGGAAGAAAAATGTTGGATAATAGATTAAATAACATGTGGGAAGAGATACAACAAAGAATATTAGACATTGGTATACCACATGCTGAAGACCTAAGACTAGGCAGCAAAAGAGCTCGTGAGCACATGGTAGGGTTTGACCAAAAGCAAGGTTTAGGTATCGCAACGCCAGACAACAAAGTTGGTCACAAATTGGCGGTACAAAAGAACATCCATAGAAGCAAGTCACCTTGCCACAACATCAGGTGGGTGAAGCAAGACCAAAAAGAGGACGAAACAACAACCGAGTAATAGAGCTCAAGGTGGGTCCAGGCCAACAGCACACAGTAACAACAGACCTAGAAGATGCAAGGCAAGACATTGAAGTTGGCACAAGTCGGGTTAGAACATAAACAAGACAGAAGTAATTCACCATGTCACAAACAGCAGGTGGGAAAATCAATACCACACAATGAAGTTGGTCACAAGTTGGGTGTAGAACATAACAAAGACAGAAGTAAGTCAACTTATCAAAAACAGCAGGTGGGTGAATCATTACCAGACATTGAAGTGGTATGCAACTATGATACAAGAAAGCTCAACCAGGACAAAAAAGCATTAGGTATTACTAATTGGAGATGGTCGGGTACAACAGCAAATAATTTTGTGTTGGAGTGGAGTACAGGCTAGGGTTTACCCAGGTATCAGGATAAATGAACTTAAAAAGAAGGTAGAAGAGTACAAATCAGATGGAAATATAGAAGTGGCGGTTATATGTGCAGGGAACAGAGAGAAGTGGGCTGGAGAGGAAAAGGCAGTCATGCTAGGGAATCTACAAGGCTTACTTGTATTGGCGAAGAGAAAGTTTTATAATGCCAAGATAGGCACTGTGTGGGCTAAGCACCTGGAGAGGTTTAAGCTTAGGTGTCAATAATGATATAAAAGAAATATGCAAGAGGATTGAAGTAGAATATATAGACATGAATGGGGTGGAAGGAATAGAAGAGAAATGGAACAGAGCAAGAGAAGTGGGAATAAGAGCAAAACGCTTCGTAATGAGCAACGAGGGAAAATGGCTAGCCTAGATGTGAATGTAAGAAAAAAAAGGAAAAGAATCTGAAACAATGGGGCAGAAGGATTTTCACACAAGGTGGGTGTGGAGAAAAAGAAGTTAGGCATAGACCGTGGACAAAGGAGAAAAACCAAACAAAAGAGGGAGAACATCATCACACAGGAAAGAAGGAAAAGTTATAAATGTGGGCACAATAAATATAGTGTCAATTAATGGTAAAATCGAAGAGATCATTGATGTCATGAAAGAACAGAAAAACTGTGTGTAATGGGACTCAGTGAGACAAAGTGGAAAGGGTGTGGAAACAAGAATCTCAGAGAAGATACAAGCTGTGGTGGTCTGAGGAGTGGAGGGAAGAAATGGGGTAGCATTTGTGGTAAGCCTGAATGAAAGACAGTATCGTAAATGTGAAAAGCCATAGTGATAGAATGATACAGATGTACATCTTGTGCGATGACAGATGACAATCGAATTCATTCAGGTGTATGCGCCTCAAACAGGAAGACCAGTGGTTGAGAAGGATGAGTTTGTGGCAAAATTAGAAGCAATTATGACATCGAATACTATTGTAGTAATGGGGGATTTTAATGCAAGAATAGGAAAAGATAGAAAAGGATTTGAAGAGGTTATGGGCAGACATGGGATAGATGCAGAAGAACAGAGATGGAGAGAAATTGTTAGAAATGTGTGCCAGAAACTCATTAGTTATAGGAAATAGTTGGTTCAAGAAACGTAGAACCCAACAAATAACGAGATATGGCTATGGTGAAGACAGATCAGAGACAGTAATTGACTATCTATGTATAGGAAAAGAAATAATGAGAAACCTTGAGGATGTGAGGGTAATGCCATCAATATCATTGGATGGAGACCACAGGCTGGTGTTGGGGAAGTTTAGAATGATGGTACAGACACAAAAGAGAATAAAGAACCGGCACAAAAGACTAAAAGTGTGGAAACTGCAATCTCCGATAGTGCAAGAAGAGTCTATGACAAGAATTAGTGACCAAACACCTACAAATGAAGTGGGAGAAATAGAAGAAGAATGGCAAAACTTTAAGAAGGTTTTGTGTCAAGTGCAGAAGAGCTGTGTGGAAGAGTCAGTGGAAGGAGGAAAGAGAAAGAAACGCGATGGTGGAACGAGAGGGTACGAGATGCAGTTCGGGAGAAGAAACTAGCTTGGAAAAAGAATGAAAAGTGCAAATCCACAGAAAATGAGTACGAGTACCGTAGGCGAAAAAACCGATGTGAAACAATTGTGAAGGAGGAGAAAGACAAAGCAATGGAAGAATTTGCTGGTAAATTAGAAGATGACTTCCAGGGAAATAAGAAAATTATGTACGGACTAGTAAAGACAAAAAGACAAGAAAGGGAAGAACAAAAGCTCATGGTAATGAAATGGCCAAGTTACAAACAACCCACATGAAATACAAGAAATGTGGAGGAAATATTCAAAGATCTGCTAAATGTACAGGTTAGTGAAAATTTAAATGCAGAGAAAGAGAAAGAGGCAAGTGGAGAAGATGAAGAAGACGAGGTAACAGAACAAGAGGTGGCTCGGCGTTAGGAGCCATGAAGAATGGTAGAGCTCCGGGAGTGGATGACATTTCTGTGGAAATGATCAAAGCATCAGGTGTGGAAGGAAGAAGATGGTTATTTCGAGTAATAAGTGCTGCGTGGAAACAAAAGAAGGTACCGGAAGATTGGAAAGAGGTATAATTGTACCGCTGTTTAAGAAAGGTGACCGTAAGAAATGTGAAAATTATAGAGGGGTGACATTAATGTGTCAGTGTGCAAAAATTTATGAGAAAGTTATAGAACTAAGACTGAAGGAGGTATATGACACAGATCTAAGAGAAGAACAATATGGGTTCAGAAGTGGACGAGTCTACTATTGATCCCCATATTTGCTATAAGACAGACAATGGAGGGGAGATGGCAAAATGGGAAAGAAATGCACATTGTGTTTTTGGATCTGGAGAAGGCATACGATCGCCTGCCTAGAGAGAAAGTATGGGAGTGTCTAGAGATAAAAGGAGTGGGAAGAGGTTTAATAGACAGGATACAAAGTACATATCAAAGGAGTGAAAGTTGTGTACAGACAGATATGGGTAGGTCAGAATGGTTTCAAGTGAATGAGGGCTTGCGACAAGGTAGTGTGTTATCTCCAACACTCTTTACTGTTGTAATGGATGAAATTATAAGAAGAGTGGAACCAAATACAGATGGAAGGGACACAAGAACATTAGTGTTTGCGGACGATGTGTTGATTTGGGTGAGAGTGCCAGAGAAGTGCAGGAGAAGGTGGACAGATGGAACGAAGTTACTACAGAGTTTGGTCTAAAAATCAATCAGAAAAAGAGTGAATGTTTGCGTATGCAAAAGAAGACAAAGGGCAGGCCTAGAGACATAGAAAATATTGTACTACGTGGAGAAGTCTTAGAAGAAAAAGAAGAATTTAAATATTTGGGAAGTATATTGACACAAAGATGCAAAAGTGTGTAGGGAAGTGTCATCTAGAGTGCAAAAAGCAGAGGGGTTTTATCAATTGGTGAGAAAGTTACTATGGAATGAGTTGTTCCCACAAAAATGTAAAATTTTGCTGTATAAGGCATATTTTGTACCTATATTAACATATGGGGCAGTAACATGGGCAGTGGGAACAAAAGAAGAGAGTCAGCTGGAAGCAGCAGAAATGAAGTTTTTAAGAAGTATAAAGGGAGTTACAAAGATGGACAAGATAAGAAGTAATGAAATAAGGAAAGAACTGGGATTGGAGAGATTGAAATTTAGCTAGGAAGAGAACGTCTAAGATGGTTTGGACATATGAAAAGGATGGGCAGGGAGAGGATTCCAAGACGAGAATTTGAAGCGGCAGAGGAGGGGAAAGAAGAGTAGGAAGGCCAAGAGAAAAATGGGAAAGATAATTCAAGAAGACGTTGGAAAACGGAATGAAGTGTGGGAGCATGTGGCAAGAGTAAAGCTGTGGGAGGACAGAAGAGAGTGGAGTAAATTGGTGGAGAAGAAGGAGTTGGATGATGTGGAAGAAACACTAAGTCTGGCAAGCTTAGTATCTACAGTTTCATGCCTGATAATGGTGGAAAACCACCACTCAACCCACATAGTTGGAACTGAGTTATGATGATTATTATTAAATAAAGAGTACAATTGCCTTTAGGCTATTTGATAATAACATAATCTGAAATAACATGTAGGCCGAGCCTAGTAATACGCCTAGTGTGTTTTGACAGTTGATTGAACGTGCGAATCGATTATAGCGTCGATAGTTCGTCACAATCGAGAATAGCATCGATATACTTCACAACATCGATTATTTAAATCAAAATTTTTATGTAACACTGTTTGTGATTGGTCCCTCTATGAGCTGTGGGGGCGGAGCTACAAGTCGCGAAAAGCCAGTCGATTGATTGGATATTTGCTTTACGTCTCATATTTATGCAACTTGGCTAATCGAGACGAAGGGAGGGACGTAAGGGTTGACGCGGGGGAACAAGGGGTGGACAGGCCTGTGCTGGTCAGAACAGCCACAAGCAAATGGGAGGGAGGGCAGGGGTTCCCCCACGTCATGGTCGTCTCCGTCTTGTGTCATCATCTGTCGTGTTGTCATTGTCGTTGCCGTCGGGAAGTAGTCAAAGGGAAGGGTTCCCCGACGACGACCAAGCCAGTCGACTCGGAATATTTCTAACTCACTTGTCGTTTCCAAACGCATGGTGGGTTTCAAGACTACCCTATTCGATATTGCCAAGTCGCTCGCGACTTCGACGAGGTGACTTTCAAGACTCACTTCACGACTCGAAACGAGTGTTTCAAGACTTGGCCTCCAGGTCTAGGAACTGTTTCCGTATGTTAAATGATGGGATGTAAAAGGTTTAGGTGTGGTTCAGTGATAGGCAAGAATTACCAAGGTCTGGCTTGGTCGTCGTTGTCGCACTTCGGCGTGGGGGAGACTAGTTGCCCAGAATTTGCTTTGATATAGGTTGATTTTGGATAACACTTTCTACAAACGATTCGCAACGAACTTCCCTCGGTCGGGATTACGCACTGGACTCGCCATCATGGCTAATTCCGCGTTTATCTTTGAAAAACGATTGATTTTGCGCACAAACTTTCACACACTTGTATCTTCTTCGATGGGTTTGTTTGGCGTTAGTGGGCGACTTCGAGCGCCCGACGAGATCATGCTAGCTCCCTCGGAGCAGTGACCCTGTGGTACCGTACGATTTCGCCTATGCGCCTCTCAAGGCCTCCCCTGATTGGACCTAACGGGTAGTTCTTGACAATTTTGCCCAATGAAGCCTAGCTTCTTCTAGGCAGGCATGGTAATCCATTATGGCCACCTAAAGTTCTCAGAACAGACGTGTCAAATATTATTTGCGACGCGTCGTTACCCAACCCTGGGCCTACCCTAAATAATTAATATCATGTTTTAAATTCACTGCACAACTATTTTTCTGACATCTGCATTACCTAATATTTAATTTAGCCTTACAGTTGTGATATTCTTTATTTAGAATCCTACGTTAGCGCTGCCTGTTAAGAGTTTGCTTGAACTTGGTGACAGATGCAGACAAGCATTTCAAAATGCCCATGCTCAACATTGAAAATAGGGGGTTTTAAATGTAGAGATTAACATAGGGTACAATAGCTTGTTTCTCACGTAAAATGGTTGGTAATTATGCAGAATCACTCAGCGAACCGGAATTACTTAGGAAGGCAATTTAAATGATTGAACGATGTTACTTACATGGTTTGTGGAGTGATTTAAGTCGGCGCACGTTGATTTGAGTATGTTTTTTGGTCATTCAAAGGTTTGTGTTGATTGACATTATGTTCATATTAGTAGTTGATAGCACTGGTTTAGGCTGGATTGGAGTCGAAGATGGCGACGTGTGGCGGTAATGGTTGTTGTTTGTTATGTGTTGTTAGTGTACAGTAGGCCCTATGTTGTTTTGTGTTTTATTTTGAAAACACTTGTATGCGCCTGTTTAAAAATCATTTAAAATTACTCTGTTATGGTTGTTCTCGTGTTTATTCAACAAAAAACTGATTAAAAACATTGCTGAGTAGGCCTAATCCTTCACTTTTACCAAATGGTTTTACAAGATCACGTGTGTATAAAAATATCCAAAAAGTCGAATCATCTGCAATTAAAGAAGTGAACAAACGAAATTCCGACGGCTGTTCTGCATGGTTTAAAATGGAATTGCAGACAGAGTCCTGGCTGTTTGTCTGCAGGGAACGAGACATGCGCGTGCGGTTGTGCGCAAGCGCAATGACGTCACACAAAGGCTAATCGTAACTAACGCTATTGCTTGTGCTGGATGCTGCAAGCTGGAACCATTCCGTTTGCTACTGTTGTTTACTGTGCTGTGCTCCCAGTAGAGCCAACAGGTAACGGAATGCAACCGTGATATGTCCCAGACTACGGCCCATTTCAATTCCTTGGCACACTGGATGGAAAATTATGAAAAATAGTTTACATCCCAACCTTTTAATGCCCTAACCAGTGAAGTTGTAACGAAGGCCCTAGGCCTACGTTTTTGCCCTGGGACTGGTCTAGGCCTAGGCACTCCTAGGCCCTAGCTTAGGCCAGGCCCAGGGAAAATTTGAACACTTCCTTTAAGAAAAGTAAGTGGTTACCCTAGCATGAATAAAAGAAAGGTCCCCCACTTCGTTTAGAAAAAAAAAAAAAAAGCAACAAAAGGGCACATCTTTTAGTAGCCTAGCGTTGACTAACGAGTGCCAATGTTCAGTAATTTGCTTGGTTCGGGACGAAATCTACGGGGATTTCCCAGTCCTTCGCCGATTGCGTTTGTTATGGCTAATTCAAGGTTGACCTTGAAACCGGTTGAACTTGAAACCACTTGCAGTTTGCTTTGCAAGGACAAGCGAGGAAGGAAGTCACAAAACTATTAATTACCTGATAGTTTTCTTCACTTGTAGATCTACTATCGGAAGATAACATCAAAGGGTGTAATAAAAGTTTAAATGTTCAAAACAAATCGGAGAGATGTCTACCGTCTGTCTAGGCGAGGGCCCTAATCAACAGCTGATTGCAAGTTGGACGCTAACAAAGACAATCAATACCATGGCCACCAACCTTACAAAATAAAAATCAAACTTAGCGCCAAATTTAATTTACAAACTTTATATTTTTTTTACGTAAACCAGTTATGAATTTCTATAAACAATGATTACAAGATTTTTTTGCATAAACCAGCTTTAGTTTTTGACACAGGCTAGTCTATAAATTGATTGGTGGCAAGTATTGTAAATATTTGCCACAACTGGGGCTTGTTTTAACTTTTAAACATAATAATGATATAAGAATGTACGATCTATTGGCATTGTGGTAAAACAGCGGACGCGCCCCTTGTCCAAAACAATTATCAAAACTTATTTGGCATTGGATTAATGCCGGTATTTTTTGGTGAATGTGCGGTAAATGGAATGTCGCCTTTGTGTCACGCGGAGCTAGCGTGACTAAAGTTGGTCGATTGCGTCGGGGCCTACAGGGTTGGCTTGGTCGCTTTGATTTACTGCCCCACACTGAAAATCAGTTATATAACTGGGTAGACTCTAAATACAATTTATTTATTTATTTATTTAAAAGTTATTATGTTGGGAAAACAATTTCGAGCTATCTGCATTCTTTCGCTGGAACCACTAAAGGAGGGTGTAAGTTATTTTAAATTTGTGTATTGTTTTGTTAATACCGTTGAGTGAATAATAATATATTATTCACTCAACGTTTATACTGTGGCAGTTAATGTCACTTTAGTAAAATTACTCTATTTCAACAATAAATTTGGAAATGGAAAAAATGTAATGAGATACCAAAAAAACAAAAAACTTGTTAAAGACAGCCAAGCCTCACAAAATCAAAAGCATTAATATTTGATATCTAAAAAAAAAAAAGGTCAAGCTTATAATATGTACTTGCGCAATCATGAAAGCTTAAATCAACCTTTACTCGTGATTGAATCCTTGCGAAACTTGTCAAAATAAATGTACACGGACCATTACAAAAAGAAAAACTATGGTTTATATTTAAGAATAACATTTTGACAAGATTTACAAGGATGCAGTCATGGGCAAAGTTCATAAAAAGAGTGAAAAATATTTTTCGGACAAAAATAGTATTTTTGACACCAGTAATCCTTGTTGTAAAGCAAGCCACCGGCACCGGTACTGGAGTATACCCAAAAGGGGGAGCCAAGAAGAAAATAAAAACAAAATAACACTTTTATTCCACTGTTCAAATCTCGTTGTTGGTGGAGGTGGCGAGAATAAAGAGGGATACAAAAATAAAGATTCGTTTCGGTGTGTTCTAAAAATGAAACAATATAACAGGTAGTAACCTTATAAATATAAATCATTGGACTTTTTCACTGTTGGTTAACAAAATATTTATTTAAATGTGATATTTCGGTTTCTTTACAGAAATATTTTTTGAACTTTTTTTGTTAATAATTTGGTACTAATGCACAGCCATATTTATAATAATTTGTGAAATGTTTTTTGTCCTGTCTGTTGTGGTTTTTAATTGTTAATTTTGTTTGATATTTCTGTAAAGAAATCGAAATATCACATTTAAATAAATATTTTGTTAACTAACAGTGAAAAAGTCCAATGATTTATATTTATAATCGTTTCGGTTCGGTGTGTTCTATGACCACGTGTTTTGGGTGACGAGCTGTATCCCCTCGACCATCAGGGTCACCAAAAACATCCTGCATCATGTCTAGAGCTATGAAAAAATAGCATTTATATTCTGAATATTTAGCATTAATTTTCTTCTTTCCACCAAAACCCCAAATGTGGGGAGTTTCTTGTATTTTTAATGGGGAATGAATTCAAATTATGCTTTATATGAACATTTCAATTCAATGTAGTCACTTTAAACGTTAGAATACAATGCTAAACCAATTCTCAATTGGTATAGGTAAACCTTATTTTCAGTAAATTTAGCATTTTGTAGCATTTTTAAGAATTTATATTCACTGATATAGTATCAATAACCTAAAACCCTAAATTTTCATGCCTCTAATCATGTCCCATTCAGTGGAATTGTCCACTGTAATGGACATCAACTTTCAAAATTTATATCCGGGTAAAAGATAATTTTTTCATTTTGACCCTTTTAAAATAAAAAATTCTGTGCATTAAAAATAGATACATTTTTCCCCATCCCGATTGGACAAAAAGTGACTTTTTAGAGAAAATTGAAAATACACATCTACAAAAATGGCTAAAAATGGTGAAAAAATGGTTTGTCCCGGAAAAGTAATATGTTTGTAGTATTGCTACTATTTGATTTGAGTTACAAAAAATGTAAAATATGCAAAAAAAAAAAAAAAAAATCTTGTTTTAGGAATGTACATCAAATTTACATCTTTACCTAATATGAAGCTTTAATTCAAAATTCAAAATTTCCCAATTTTCCTTATAAAACACAAAAAATATATTTGAAAAACACTAAAAATCTTGGAAAAAATTAGTATTTTGAAATTATTTCTTAAAATAACTTAATTTTGACCAATTTAATTCTCCACTAAATGGGTGAAGAGAAATGTCACCAAAAAATCCTTTATCAGCAAAAAAACGCATGTCAATCAGAGGTCATGTTCAGTTTTTATCATGACACACGCAATGACGGATGGACAGACTGTTAAACATTTTCTCCACATGAATTTATCAATTTAAAAAAAAATCTTTTTTGTCCTAAACATTATAGCGCTATTAATTACATTACATAAAAGTATAGTCCATCACCAACAGTATTGGATTCGGGAAGTCCCGGGTTCGAATCCCGCCGTGCCAATTTCCCTCAGTCGTTAATGCGAATGCAAGGGCTTAAGTCCTCTTGAACAGCCCTCGGACATCCCTTCACAATCGTCCTATCTGCTACATCCCCATGCTGGGCTCGATCCAGCCTTAGGTAAAGGGGAGGAAAGGGGATGTTCCCGGGTACTCAACACTTGGCTCACTCACTCGTTTGACAACGACTTTGGCGTTTCCCTAGTTAAACGAGGGAGCGGAGCGACCGAGTGTCTCCATTCAACTCGAACGGCTCTCATTCTGTGATTCTGTCTGTCTATCTGTACGTCGAAAATCAGCCGAACCGCTGAACAGATTGGGCTGAAATTTTAAACAGACATCCAGTACGAGTTTACTGAGAACTGCTAACAAAATCAGCTAGATCCATTGCGATTTAATCCTACAATAAATAAAAATGTGATTTTTAAAATATCGATAGCATTTTGTTTAGTAGCAGCTAGCGGGACAATATCTACGTGGCTTGCATGGCCTATTGGTAAGCATTTAGCCTATACCACACGAGGGTTGAGGTTCGATACCGTTAGCTCGAACTTTTTTTATATTTTTACACCTACATTATATTTTGGAGGGGTGTTAAATGGGAAATTAAACTTAGGTGATTTTGTTTTATCTTGGAAATTTGTTAATTGTTTCACGCTAATACGTTTTGAATACGATTCGCATTTCAAATGTTAATTTATATAACTAGGGAAACGCCAAAGTCGTTGTTAAAGGAGTGAGTGAGCCATGTGTTGAGTACTCGGCAGGGCGTAACCAGGGTACTAATATTCCCCGGGGTAAGAGGCGGAGGAAGGGACTTCAAGGAAAGTAGCGGGGGGGCTGGGGGGGCGAGCCCCCCAACTACAGCGCCGCAGGCGATTTTTTTGAAAATTTGGGGTTTTTAGAGTGATTTCTGAGCGTTTTCAGATAATTACCGGACTGAATGCAAAAGTGAAATAATTTCGTTTATGTAGTGCAAAAAACAGAAAACATAAACAAAAATGGAACTTTGACGAGAATGATAAGTATTGGGTTTTGAGTTTTGGGCTAAGTAAGGAAGCTGTTGGTACTTAAATGTTAATAAACTATTAGCACGATTTGGAATCGGGATTGCAGGTATCTGATGATATTGTAACTAGACATCGGAATATTTTTTACCAAGCAGGACACGTTGGAGCAGTGGCGGGACGTGGGACTTTAGTTTGAATGTCGAGACTGTCCCGCCGAAAGCGGTAAGTATGGCAACCCTATGCGGAGACCCAAATCTTCGAAGTCAGTACGGGGTTCTGGGGCCAAACAAATAGGCAGTCCTTTTACTTTCCAAATTATTACAAATCGTTAAAATCAAACCTTGAAAAATAATTTTTAATTTTTAATTTATTGTTATTATCAAAACAAACTAAACGTATACTTTGAATGAAAATAGTTAAAAATAATTTAAAGTACTTACAAATTAATATACATATTAGGTACAAGATAAGCCATGCTTGAACACTCGAAAAATTTTGTTGATGAGAAAAATGTATAGTAAGTGATAATGAATTAAAATGCATGTTCTGACTTTCGTTTAATCTGCTCTCTGAAATGTAAACCGAAAAGCGCAAAAAAGTCGTTAGGACCTACTTGTTTTAATCACTATATTGTTTAGTTTTGTAGCACTCATGATTGCACGTAACCTTACTAATGGGAAAAAAAAAACTGCGCTAACAACACAATTAAAATTGAACATCCACAAACTGTAGTATTTCAATACGTAGCCATGAGCCCACACACGTAGTATTTTACAAAACAGTCACTTAATTCACAAACGTTGAATCGAAATAATTCGATATGAAACACACTCACTGTTAAAACTTCTACATAATGTAGCTAGGCTTCCGACACTGTCAACCCTTGTAAGGTCAAGACAAGACTGAAACGAAGCGAAAATGAGCAAAATAACAGTTGTCAACCCCATATTGCCAAGTGAACGTCTGTATTTCCAGGAATCGAGCTTGTTTGAGATGAATGGCATGCACTGACCATTGACAAATCCCCCCCCCCCCCCTTCCCGTCCCATGACACTTGCACACCACGTGCGATCCTTACCTCCAGACATCAACCCTTCGCTAGAACAAACAAAAAAGTCCTCGGTTGATTTTTTTTGGTGACATTTTGCGGTTGGTCCTGGGGAATATTGTAATCGTTGTAGGCATGGAAGAATGAACTTAGGGAATTTTTACCCGGGTATTTACCCGGGTTACCGATGCCTAGTTTTTGCCGGTGGTACTCGGTATCATTCCTCATACTGGGCTAGATCCTTAGGTATAGGGGAGGAAAGGGGATGTTCCCGGGTACTCAATTCACTTGGCTCACTCACTCACTCGTTTAACAACGACTTTGGCGTTTCCCTAGTCATAATTAAACGAGGGAGCGGAGCGACCGAGTGTCTCCATTTAACTCGAACGGTTCTCATTCTGTGATTCTGTCTGTCTATCTGTCTATCTGTCTGTACGTCGAAAATCAGCCGAACCGCTGAACAGATTGGGCTGAAATTTTAAACAGACATCCGGTACGAAATTATGAGAAACTGCTAAACAAAATCAACTAGATCCATTGCGATTTATGCCTACAATAAATAAAAATGTGATTTTAAAAATATATATATAGCATTTGTTTAGTAGCAGCTAGTGGGACGGTAACTACGTGGCTTGCATGGCCTATTTAAACGAGGGAGCGGAGCGACCGAGTGTCTCCATTCAACTCAAACGGCTCTCATTCTGTGATTCTGTCTGTCTGTCTGTACGTCGAAAATCAGCCGAACCGCTGAACAGATTTCGCTGAAATTTTTAAACAGACATCCGGTACGAGTTTACTGAGAACTGTTAACAAAATCAGCTAGATCCATTGCGATTTAAGCCTACAATAAATAAAAATGTGATTTTTTAATTATCGATAGCATTTGTTTATTAGCAGCTAGCGGGAAAAGATCTGCGTGACTAACATGGCACAGTGGTAAGCATTTAGCCTACCACACGGAGGGTTGAGGTTCGATACCCGTTAGCTCGAACTTTTTTTATATTTTTACACCCACATATTATTTTTGAGGGGTGTTAAATGGGAAATAAAACTTAGGTGATTTTGTTTTTTCTTGGAAATTTGTTAATGTTTCACGCTAATACGTTTTGAACACGATTCGCATTTCAAATGTTCAATTTAAATATCTAGGGAAACGCCAAAGTCGTTGTTAACGAGTGAGTGAGCCATGTGTTAGTACCCGGTATCATTCCTCATACTGGGCTAGATCCTTAGGTTAGGGGAGGTAAGGGGATGTTCCCGGGTACTCAACACTTGGCTCACTCACTCACTCGTTTAACAACGACTTTGGCGTTTCCCTAGTTAAACGAGGGAGCGGAGCGACTGAGTGTCTCCATTCAACTCAAACGGCTCTCATTCTGTGATTCTGTCTGTCTGTCTGTACGTCTGTACGTCGAAAATCAGCCGAACCGCTGAACAGATTGCGCTGAAATTTTAAACAGACATTCGGTACGAGTTTACTAAGAACTGTTAACAAAATCAGCTTGATCCATTGCGATAGAGCCTACAATAAATAAAAAATGTGATTTTTAATAATATCAATGGCATTTGTTTCGTAGCAGTTAGCGGGACGTGGTTGACGTGGCCTGCATGGCCTAGTGGTAACCATATAGCCTACCGCGCGGATGGATGGTGTTCGATACTCGTCAGTTTTAACTTTTTTTATATTTTTACACCCACATATTATTTTTGAGGGAAATAAAAATTAGGTGATTTTGTTTTATCTTGGAAATTTGTTAATGTTTCACGCTGATACGTTTTGAATACGATTCGCATTTTGAATGTTCAATTTAAATAATTATTGTGGCAAGTAGAGTGAGTTCCTGTAAGGTGACCAGACGGTCCGGTTTTAGAAGTCAAAACACTTGGCTAACTCACTCGTTTAACAACGACTTTGGCGTTTCCCTAGTATATAATAGTATATAATGATAAAAATAAAAATAATAATAATAATAATAATAATAATAATAATAATAATAATAATAATAATAAAAAAAACAATGTTAGGCCCTATGCATTTTTTTACAACTTTATTTTCACGTTGTTTTACAGACAATCCTACAACAGTTATTAGGAAAACAACTTTTAATTATTATCTAGACATATTTTAGTAATTATATAGACCCGTGTCTTACCAAAAGACCCTACAATAGAAGAAACATTTAAAAAAATTATCATTGTTTCATAAAATAGACCTGTTAGACAAAATAATAAATCCATAACTTCATTGCTCATAAAATACACATTGATCTTAATCTTCACAGGCTACAAAAACATTTTTACTTAATTTGGATTGGGCCTACTTCAAAGTTGAGTTTCTTCTTTGTTTTCACACTTGTTGTGAAATATTCCTCGTACGTGTTCTATGAGTTGAGTTTGACTGTTTGATTGTTGAGAACAAGGTCACAGACGTTGCAAGATAAGATAGGCCCTCAATTAGCTCGGTGAAGTTGCGTCCATGTCCATCAGACAGTTTCATCATAAGTTTACCCTCGTCGCCAATGTCCGGAGCCCGTTTCCTTAGCAGCTCCAAGTCAGTCTTGGTTTCCTTGTGGTCCTTCCATTGTACCGGGCGGGATTCTCAGTTGTCCCAGCTATCACTTCTCCTTCGTCGTTCTCTGTTGTGTCCATAGCTTCCACTTCTGCTTCCACTGTTGTACCAACTATCGCTTTCGCTTGAGAATTCACGGTTGTCGCCGTTATCACTTTCGCTTCTGAATTCACTGGAGTACGAGATATCGCTATCGCTTGTGAATTCACTGTTGTCCATACTATTGCTTCTGCTTCGGGATTCACTGTTGTCCTTTCTATCGCTCCTGCGTCTTGTTCCTCCGTTGTGCCTATCGCGTCTGCTTCGTGCTCTGTTGTCCCTACTACCGCTTCTGCTTCGGGATTCACCGTTGTTCTTACTATCGCTCTGCGTCTTGTTCCTCTGTTGTCTCTTTCGCGCCTGCTTCGTGATTCTTGATAATTCTCGTCGTTTCTTGAGCTTCGGACAGCCGCTTTGCGTTCCGTTTTATCAATCCTGTTTAGGGGAACGTCTGTCTTTGTAGACGGCGTCGGTGCCAAGAGTAAGTTGTCCTGGTGACTTCTACTTAGGGCGTGCTTCACTATGTGGTATCCGCTCGAAATTAGTGAGGCAGGTTTGCAAACGTTACAACGATAATTATTACCAACCTTAGAGAAATTCTCTCGTCGATAATTCAGTCCATCTGCAGCCTTAACCATCTTACAAACCAACCGAAATTCTTTTGTAGGTCCCAAAACTTTTGTTTGCAGCTTAGTCAGGTTTTCTTCTATAGCGGTGGTAGTAATGTTTTCGACTTGACTCCGTCGAATGCCGGCGGGTGCTGGAAAGTCAGCTGAGGAAGTCTGTGGGGGAGTCACCGAAAACCCTCCTTCTTGATTCGCTGCTGGATCCGGTATCAATGGTAGTTGAGAGAAGAAGGCGCCGGAAGTTGAAGGCATGGACCACATCCCAGTTTTCCGCGAAGCAATTTCACTTGGCAATGTCTCCTCTAACCCCAACAATTTTTCATCTTTGTTATCACAGATGTCAGACTGTTGACTTGTACCAGGCAATGAGAAGTTCCTTTTAATGATGTCAAAACAAGTCTTGGTCTGAACAGGTGAACTTTTGTTTGACATTGGTTTCTTGAAATCTTCTGTGACGTCATTGAATCCAATTGGCTGTAGAACATCGGTTTCTTCGCTGTATTCGTCCAGTTTTTCACATCTCGTGGTTGTAGATTGTGCAGTGACGAGTCCCATTGATGTATGGAAGTAGTTGAGTATATGGGCCAACTTATTCGGAATTCTGGCCAAATCGGTTCGGTTGGAAACGGTTGAGGTCTGAATGTCTGATCTCCAACTAACATGTCGACTTCGTTGCTTAACGTCTATATTACTAGCAGTGTTATCGCGCAGCTCACTAATAGTATGAGAAGTATGAGAATCATGGACTGTTTTACTCTTGTCAACATTGGGATTGTAAACACTTACATCGTTCATGTGGTAAACTTCGTCTTGTCGGACGTACTTGCCTATCTTCTCATACAGCTTCTTGAACTGGTTGTGGATGCCAAGTTGAACGCACACGTCAGGTGATATGGGAGTGGAATCCAGGAGGGCTTCAAGAGAAGTCATCGAGGTCAACAGTTTGAAAACGTCCATGAACAAGGGTTCCGACATTTTGTTTTGATGATGTGTGATGGACAAACTTTAGTTGAGATGATCCGCGTAAACTGAAAAGAAAAGATGACAAACTGTCTAGTTTTATTCATGTTCGGTCATCTTAAGGTTTGTTTATTTGTCCGTACGGAACTGTTTGGAACTGTCAGAACATGAAAATGGTCGTTCAGATGTAAAAAAACAAAAAAAACAAGTGTTCGGGTGGTGTTCATCTCTCTCCAGACATTTGTTCTAGAACAGACCGAACATGTTCGAACGGTTCTGACGGGAAAGGAGAAGTGGATAAAACAGAGTGGAATGTACGGCGGGAATTCGAATTACCACGGATGAAAGTAAGGTTATGGGGAAAGTTTGTTGGTTGAAATGTGTACTAAAGATTCACTCAACTGTTATTTTGGTAATTAGTTTATCGATAGGCTAATCATAAATTTTACCCAAAATACGCTTTTTATGTTAAACATCGTTTTCAATTTAAATAAGGTGACATCTCAAACCGTCCATTTTGAAGATGACGTTCATCTTTATAGGTCAGAACACAATGTTTATATCAGTTCTAAATCCTGAACTTCTTGTACCAGGCCTCGTTTCCGCTGTGTTCCGAACTGTTCATAACCAGTCTCGGACAGGAAAAATAAACATTACCTTTAGCTTGTAGGCCTACAATTTTAACTTAATTACTCAATTAGATCACATAATAATATTCAATGAATAAAAACTAAAAGGAGAATGTTTGAAGAAGGAAGAAGGTGGAGGCCAAGGAAGAGATGGAAGTATACGATGAAGGAGATTAGGAGAGTAGGAGACAAGAGGAGGGAGCTGGGAGGATGGGAGGAACAGATACGATTGTGGGAATGAATTGGACAATTTAGTTGCAAAATCCAAGCTGACCCTGCCAAAAGCGGGAAATGATTGGGGGATGGTGATGGTTCTTGGAATACAATGCGATTGGCATTAACAATAAAATGTTACTAGGCCTTTTGCCATCCTTTCGCACCATTCGCTCGGCTCTACATGGAATAAAGGTCTTCCTTATGGCCCAGTTCCCAAACGCTTATTCTAGTCGCGTTGGTGGATGAGCTTTTATGTAAGTTTTTAGTATGCGTGGGGTCTCTTTACTTTATCAAGTCCCTAGGCATATTAATTGCTATGGTTAAACCAATTAATAGAATGTAAAATATCTGGAGGCCCGAATATTTGCTTTTTGTACCGTACGCATTGTAGGAGATAGTTTGTTGTCAAGTTTCTATAATTAGGCCTACTTGTTAATCATTAAGCCTACACCTAAAAAAACCCTTATATTGGAATATATTATGGAATATCATATAACTTTTTAACTTTTTCTTTCAAAAGGTACTACATCGTAGCCTAATTGCCTTATTGTGTCCATGTAAAATATGAACGTTGTAGGCCCGCTGTCACATCCAATGATATTTCACATCTGTATAGTAGGCTAGATCCCCATCGTCATTGGTTCACTGGCGTGTCAATTAGAAGCCATCTTGAATAGGTCAGTATTTAATATTTATGTTAAAGTAGGTTGTAGCGATATGTAGCCTAAATATTTTTCAAGATGGCTGTCAGGTTGACAGCTGTGAGCATATTCACCATTAACACAAAATGATTACTAAATTCCCTTATGCAATAACTTCTTATTGTTTCTGTTTGTGCATTCCCATGCTGCACAAGCTAAAACCATATCAAACAATCCAGAAAAATACGTAGGCCTAATCGCATTTAAAACATAATGTCAAGCATGATAAATTGAAGCGCCAAATCGCCATTTTGAATAGGTCTATTTGGTACGTTCGCGCCTGTGCGGATGTATTGGAGACTGGGGAAATACAGCCTCCTATAGAACTGATGTTAAATATCATTGGCCCCACTCGTTTGGTCAGAATCGGCCCAAATGTCTCGAAAATATCGCATTGAAAATCGAAAAAAATCGTGAAAGTAGGCCTACCTACGATATTCATGAGAAATATTTCTTCGATTGTAGGTAGGCCTACCCAAAAACGTGGCAGGTCTAAGTCCAGAGATTTCGATGGTCCCCTCTAATTTTTGTCAAGATCGCATAATATGCCGTGTGCCCGGTAGAGCAGAACAAAAAGACAAAACAAAAAATAGCTATTTTTTCGGGGGGGGGGGGGGGGTCAGAGAAATTGAAGTTTTCGCTTCGCTCATCCAATAAGAATCCGATATCCTGATTGGTTAGTAATGTTTTAGTGGCCTGAACTCCTTTTCATTGGTCGTCGTAAGGATTATTGACGTCTGATTGGTCCGTCCTAAGAACTTTTTCGTAACAAATTTCGTAAGACTAAAACAATATCAGTTTAATACGTATGTCCTATTCCCTTTTAACAGAACCAATAAATGGGAACTGGGCCTGTGGCTATACTCCTCAGCCTATAGGGGATGTGACGATGACAGGCCCATCGGACAGATCAAGCCACAGGCAAGGGGGGGGGGGTGTCCTTGTCGTCGTCGTTGTCTGGGTGGTCGTCAAGGGGTGGTGGAGAGGTCCCCGACGACGAGAAAGAACAGAGCTCGCCTCTGGTTAAGAAGATTAAAATACTCCCCTACTTACTAGCTGATGATTGACATAGAAAACACTATTTATAACTCATGGTCTGACTGTTATTATGATGCAACTGTGCAAATGAGAATCAGTTTGATACGCCAGGTTTGGGCCTTTGGGCACAAAGTAGAAGGTCGGCCTAGACCAGTCTAGTCTCTAAGGAAGATACTTAGGGTACGTCTGTAATCGTTTTTCGACTGCTTCCCTGCTAAAAACTTGCCTGCTCTGTGCTAGCCTGCTTACACCTCACCTACTCAGCGATTTTGTCAACAACTACTCGAAGCCTGCTTGGCCTGCTTATCATGGCTTCCCACTGCCTACTTAACGGACATACGTTTTTAAGTCGCTCTCAAAACCCACCCACGAGAAGGCGGTAGCTTGAGTCTTTTTTATAAATTTGTAAACAAACAAACTTTCTTGTGTTTGTTAGTCCATGTGCGTTGTATCTCTCGTTTTTGGCTTGTCATAGGGTCTAGACCTAGCATAACCTCGTTGGTCAAGGTCAAGAAGTTAAAAATAAATTTAAAAACATCAAACTATATCACAAAACATTCAAAATGCTACATTTTGGCTGGCTAGGCCTAGGTCTAGGCTACCCTACGCTAGGCCTAGGCCCCACCTTTACCTAGCTATGCCCTAGGGCTTCGGCCTAAAACATGCATTTAGTTGTTTGAATTCCTGACACTGCTAATTTTCTACGTGGTAAGAAAATAATTCATTAAATATAAGATCTTAGGAACAATTTAAATTAATTAATTACAATCCTGCTTGCATTTCACTTCTTCGCATTCGGCCATCTTGAAGTAGGCGAAGTAGGCTCACAAGCATACACTTTCGGCGACTACGCTCGGGTGCTAACCAAGTAGACTTCCGATGCCTACTTGTGACATTTCGACGCCAACTTCATCACGTGACTTCCGGCTAACGAGTCGACTTAGCCAAGCAGACTCGCTCAAAAAGTCGATTACAGACGCACTCTAATATAAAGGCATAGCCTTCCGTAGAAAAGAATGGAAAAGGCCTCAGACGCATGGGAATAACAGACCCAGAGACGTGTTTTTATTTCACACTTACCTGATGATAGATGTAGAGTCTAAGATTGTTGTTGTGGCGTGGCAGGCGTATTTTCTTGCAAACACAGAACAGTCACAAATTAAAAGTTTTGTGGTTTTGTTCGTAGACGTGGAGTAAAAAACAAAACCTAGCAAGAACAAAAACGCTGGGATTCCACCGCCCTCGCGATGTTTCGACTCACTGCCTCCTATAGATGCTACTCGTGGCTCCTCGTTCACGAGTAGCGTTTAGGAGGCAGTGTTTCGACTTGTTCCTTGATAAAGACATGGCTCACTAGATACTTAACAGCTACATAAGTATCTAGCGGACCTCGCATTGCCCGTTTATTTTATTTTTTATATTTAGTTGTCTGGTTTGATAAAATAGAGAAATTGTTACAACATTTTGACTGCAGTGTATTATTCACTGCCTCCTAGATGTTGCTCGTAGCTCAACGAGGAACCACGAGCAACATATCTAGGAGGCAGTGGTATTATTGTTGTGGTGGGTGACAGATTTCCCACCAGAGCGCAGAACGATCGACGTTTGGTCACCGCCATGTGTAAGTTCCACTGGAACCACAATATAAAGAGTCCTGTGACCAAACCCCGATCATGCGATCCTGGCGGAGAATCCGGGCGAACCAGTTTGGCATTGCCCTATAGATAGGATGCTAAAGAACGGGCCCATAGGGTCCATGGATGAGCAGGAGTTCCCAAAATAAGAAGCGAAGCTACTTTTAATCATTAGATTGCCGAACAAGAATACACAAATAAATCTTATCGTGCATTAAAATCCATGGTGGAGGTGCCAAGTACTGGAAATGTATTTTTTAAATGCTAGCTCCACTACCTTGACTCCCAGGGTCACCAAAAACATTCTGTGTCAACCAGACTTGTTGACAGACAATCTATATAAATCGCATGGAAATCCGAGGTCAAGCTCGGTTTTTATCGAGAGACTAGACTTACGCATGGACGGATGGATTGAAAACCAAGAAAAGTAAAATGAACAATCTTAATGGAGCAGAAGTGAAGAATAATGCAAGAGGTTTATTAAGGGGAAATGTCGGAGGGAAAGTATGCATTAGATTTTTGGATTATTTGGATTAAGGGCGCGTCAACCGTTATGTCATAATGCACCACTCTAGCCAAGGGGATATAAGGAGGAGGGAAACACGCTGGTCAGAACCTAGGAGGATTTAGTACATTACCTTCTTAATCTTCCTATAGGAAAGAACCAGCCGCGGGTAGGGGGAGGAAAGGGGAGGGTTCTCACGTCGCGGCCGTCGTCATCGTCTTTGTCATCGTTCGTTGTGTCATTGTCGTCGAGGAGGTCGTCAAGGGAAGGGGAAAGTAGCCCCGTCAACGATTGCCAGAGCTCACCTCTAGTTTCCGGGAGATGGTTATAGGGCTATACTCAATGATTATACTAGCTGATGTTTGCGAGGTGGAGTATATGTTTCAATATACGTTTTTAATAAATATATAATATATAAGGGTTTTGATGTCAGGAGAAATACATTTTTAAAGGGCATTTTATAAGGGGAGGGGAATAAATAAATGATGTGGGAAAAGTTAACCGTACAAACTGAGAGGAATAAAATGAATGTTCATACTGTCTAATTTTAGATGCTTTTAATGTATTATTTTCTTTAATTGACATACTAACTGTAGTTTCTAGATTCCCAACAACCCAGGAAAGAAGAGAAATAATAGAATGTGTAAGTATTAATTAGTGTCTAAATGTTGGTCGTGCAGGATCACAAGTATTGAATCAAGTCGTCATGTCATCAAACATCTACATTGAATGGCACTTGACATAGGTTGATCTCATCTACGAATATAACTTTCCTCCTCAAGACATGAGGCGTGCTGTTGTGTTCCTCGTGTAGCACTGATGAGTCCTGTTGTGTTCCTCGTGCAGCAGTGATGACGTCAGAGGGAGGTCGTCTAGTTCAGTCAGTTCCCTGGAGGGCGCGCTCACATCGCCTATCTGAAACAAGCACACAGTTCACAGGCAACAATACAGGAACAAGACTTAAATTAAATTTTTATTTATTTATTAAACGTCAATCCTATTCTGTTAAAAAAACTGGTTTACAAAGGAGTACAACGAAATTAATCTAACTACATAGATGCAGACACAACAATGAACTACAGTTAAATAAATAGTCGAAATTGTAATATTACAACAACATTGCAATTAAATACGTTAAATTCGTATTTATAGAGTCTACTCAGTCACACAACTGATTTCCAGTGGAAGACATTAAATTTAAAACAGACCAAGCCAAATCTGTTGGCGCCGACACCATCGACGAGCGAACAATTATCAAAAGTCGTCTCAAATCAGGAAATACCCGGAGAAAAATGTAGACTAGAGTGTATTCCATGCAGAGATTCCATAGACAGTTATAAATAAAATAATGTATTTCTTAATCAATTATTATGTTATTTTAGTCCTTGATCAAATTACCTATTCTTCTAAGGTCCGTGAAGTTGGCACCCCCCATTCATCCGATCTCATTCAAACTCTACAAATATTTAGTGCTGAATTAGTGCTAATTAGTGCCGTTAATCCCAGAATTAGTGCTGCCTTATTAACGAAGTTATTCAACAATGTCTATGGGGGGTGCCAACTTCACGCAGCACCCCCCATTCATCCGATCTCATTCAAAATATACATTCGTATTTTCAGAATTTTTTAGTGTTGATATATTAACGAAAATTTTAATCAATGTCTGTTGTTCAAACTTCACAAATATTTTGTGCTGGATTAGTGCTAATTAATGCTGTTTTTTTATAATTAGTGCTGGCTTTTTAACAAAGTTTTTAGACAATGATCTGTGGGGGGTGTTGCACCCCCATTCATCCGATCTCATTCAAACTCCACAAATGATAATTGGAATAGCGAAGCGAACACTTTAATTTCACGTACCCCCAAAAAATTTAGCTCGGGTGTTTTTTTTTTCTTTTTTTTCTGTTAATTCGCTCTCTGCCGGGCAAATGTCAACGGCATATGCGATCTTGCTGAAAATTGGATGGGACCTTTAAAATATCTAAACTTAGACCTGCCACGTTTTTGGGTACAATCAAAGAAATATTTCTCATGAATATCGTACTTTTACTATTTTTTCGATTTTTAAGTGCGATATTTTCGTGACATTTGGGTCGATTCTGACTAAACGGGTAGCTAAAACGTTCATATTTTACATGGACATTAAAGTTATGGTGATGTAGTATCCTTTGAAATGAAAAGTTGGAAAAGTTAGCCAGAATCCATAGAAATAAATGTTTTAAAATAAGTTTTTTGAGTTATTTAATAACAGTTAACATAACAATAGAAACTTGACAACAATTACCTGCAATGCGTTCAAAAAGCACTTGCAACAATGAAGAGAACCCACGGAAACTTACAATAAAGCTCATCCATCAACGCGATTTAAAAAAGCCGTTTGCGAAGCGGTCTAGTTAGTGTGATTGAATTGAAGTCTTTGCTTCGTTCATCCAAAAATAAATACACAATCTAGTTTCACGCCTCAACAGTGGCAATGAAGAATTGTTAAGGGGTAGTTGGATGAGCGAAGCGAAGACTTCAATTTCACTGACCCCCCTCCCCCCCAAAAAAATTAGCTCTGTTTTTTTTTTTTGTATTTTGTCTGTTTGTTTCCGCTCTACCGGGAGACATGCGATTGTCTTTTTTCCCCAATGTGTCAAGTTGAAAAAAGCTACTGATATTTTTTTATCTTTTCACAGAAATATAAGCAATCCATCTCAAATTTTTGCTAGATCCTGATCTTTTAGAAGTAGGCCTATACTACGAGTGACATTGATAGGAAGTTTTAGTTTTCTTTATTTATAACATAATTTGTTGTTTTCTGAGATTGTATAGGCATAAGCTGTATTTTCAACAGAAACATTTGAAGTTGTTTTGATTTTCAGATCTAAATAGTTCACATTAGACTTGCATTTCATTTAGAAACCTTACTTGTACCTAAGACATGGTAAAATATCTAGTATAGTATTATATTTAGCTGTTTACGTAAGCTCCGTTCATTATTTTACAGATTTAAGAAGATTTGAAGTTTTTACATTTTCTGAGGAGACCTCATAAGTTGCTTCAAAAGTTTTTTATTTTGATTCTTAGCCAAATGTCAATATTATGGTTTACACTTTTCTGAAAGCAGAATATGGGCAATGAAGACCGATTTCGATTTAACATGACAATACAATTTATTTTAACTCATAATGGCTAAGCGTTGTACCGTATGCAAGTGAAGAAAAACAATAACATCAAGAGCTTAGTGTGCTGCGTTTGTGAAGATTTTTTTCATCGGAAGTAAGGCAGCACTAATTCTGAAATAAACAGCACTTATAAGCACTAATTCAGCACCAAATATTTATTGTGGAGTTTGAATGAGATCGGATGGATGGGGGGTGCTGCACCCCCCATAGACATTGTTAAATAACTTTGTTAATAAGGCAGCACTAATTCTGGGATTAACGGCACTAATTAGCACTAATTCAGCACTAAATATTTGTAGAGTTTGAATGAGATCGGATGAATGGGGGGTGCCAACTTCACGGACCTATTCTTCTAGTTTGTTACTTATTCATGATTATCTCTATATTGAATCAAAGCAGTGTAGCAGGGTACAACCACTAACGCACTTTTGAGGGCTCGTATTCGGTGGTGCGCAGAGCGATCTGCGCAGGTAGCGCTATGAGCTGAGCGAGACAGCGCGGAGGGTACGAGCATCAGCCTCGCTCAAGAGGGAGGGGCTGTGGCCCAGGTCAGTCAGGCTCCGACGCAGTTTCGAGCCTGGAAGCCAACAGGTTAATTATTAATATTATTTGATAATTAAGATGGATTTCATGCTATATCAGAGCTGGTAGATTATGAAAATACATCTTCCCTGACGAAACTAAAGCCCATCAATTTCCTTGTAACATCCAAAATAGCTATTTATAACTTACTGTTACTGAAATCACTTCTAAATTGTTAACAATATTATCGTTAATTTATAACATCAGTCGTAAAAATTTCCTCAAGCTTGAGTTTAAACCCAGAACCTCCGGCTCTACCTACCAATTTCTACGTAACTATTAGTTACTGCCGCATTGCTGTCCCAACTGAAAGACCACAGAGGTTTAACCAATCACTTCTCATCTCCCTTGACAGGTCTTTGTTATTGACTGATAGAAAGCATAAAAAACTTCGCCCCGGCTGGGATTCGAACCCAGCCAGAGCGTCTAGTGCATCTTATTAATTGGGCTATCGGAGTTCCATTTTAAGTGAACCATGTTTTCATGTGGTACTGAGTCTCAGAAGCCGACTAAGTTCCCCCATGTAATCTAGGTATTTTGGTATACTATTTTGAAAATGTTTAACAGAGATAACAGTCAAGGTAAAGAGAATGTAGGACGTGAAACTTACTCATGCCGAGAGGAAAGTACGGGTGGTTCAGAGACGAGATCGCGCCCTGATGACGGTCATCCTGTGAGAGAATCACCTGGAGGATGATCAAAACCTGGCTGAATAAGAATCAGTACCATGATTCCTCTACTAGAACAAGAATATCTAGGACCGGGAGAGATTACTAGTAACAACTGCCAATAGGGAGAATAAATCCCAACAATTACCCCCACTCTTTATATTTCATTATAATTTTCTCTCAATTCATTATCTATCCTTTTAAGAGGAGGACATTCGTTTAAGCCACATTTCTGATCGCTCCGGCCGACTGACACCACAGGTGTATGAAATTTCGAACAGTTGTCACGAAAGTAGAAATATAGGGCTGTACAGTAACACTTTTCTAAAACAATTTAAAAAGTAAATTGATTTGAACGATTTTTGATTTTGTAAACTAGGAAGCTTCGCAAACGCTTTTTCAGGCGCGTTGTTGGATGAGCTTTTGTTTTTTAAAACGAAAAAAGTGTGAAATTGCGATTTTCTTGAGAAATTATTTTTCGATTGCGCTCAAATTTTACACATATATATAAATTCATAAAATTAAGGTTCTGTGAAAAAATCATTACAATCGGATAAAGCATGTAGGTATTATAAGTCGAAGAATGTTTTAAAAATAAAAATAAATCGTAAAATTGCGATTTTCATAAGAAATAATTTTTTGATTGCGCTCAAATTTCACAGGAATATATTAATTCATAAAATTAAGGTTTTCTGAAAAAATCATAATAATCGGATAAAGCATGTAGGTGTTATAAGTCGAAGAAATTTTTAAAAAATCGAAAAAAATCGTAAAATTGCAATTTTAATAAGAAATAATTTTTTGATTGCGCTCAAAAACGTGGCAGTTCTAAGTTCAGAGATTTCGAAGGCCTCCATAAAATTTCATCGCAATTGGAGTATTGGTTTAGCCGTAATCATGTGGACAAACACACAAAAATACAAAAGAAAAAAAGAAAAAAAAAACATTCCGGATTTTTTTCTCCAGTGTAGTGAAATGGAATCTTCGCTTCGCTCGCTACGCTCATCCAAAAAAGTAGAAAATTGTCTGTATTATAGTGAATATTTTTGTTGCTGATGAGAAATTTTTCTCAAAATCTATGACTGTAGGGCTGTCCACGTATGCTTTATTTCCAACTTTCAAAGTTGTATATACTTCGGATGCTTCTTGGCCGAGCGAATAGCTATTTGCAAACTGTCAAATATGTCCTATTCCCTCATCTGACTACTAATATTTGTAAATCCTGGACCGGCTCCTCCACCAATAAAGTTTGTAAATCCTGGACCGGCACCTCCACCAATAAAGTTTGTAAATCCTGGACCGGCACCTCCACCAATAAAGTTTGTAAATCCTGGACCGGCATCTCCACCAAAAAAGTTTGTAAATCCTGGACCGGCTCCTCCACCAATAAAGTTTGTAAATCCTGGACCGGCACCTCCACCAATTTAGTTTGTAAATCCTGACCGGCGCCTTCACCAATTAGGTGTGTAAATCCTGGACCGGCACCACCACCATACCCCCAAAAATATTTTGAAATCGCGTATCTTTTTTGACAATTGAGTCGGCCCAAAACCCGACCCAACTGAAATGTCAGGTACACCCACATTATTTACTATAACACATTATTATGTAATAATAAAATAAAAAACAGAACATGATTCTCCTGGAGGTATTTCTGTGAACCTAAGAGCTTATGATTAAAATACTTACTAATTTTTAAAGCGCGCCCCTCCTCCCCCCCCCCCCAACACCATGCCAAAAACATATTTAAGTATCCTGTAAAATCATAATATTGAAGCACTAAATAAACTATCAAAATTATTTTCACAACCAAAAAATGAGGGAGTAATCTAAATTGTAAAATATTAATTGAAATATGACTTTCAAACTCGGCAGCACAAGGATAACGCTACTATGTTACCTCCTTGGCCCGCGTCTGTGACGTCAGTGAATCCTCTCCCAAGCTCTTTGCTTCCATCTTCTCTTCGAGTGCCTTGATCTTGAACTGCTTCTGCCTGATTCTGTCCGAGTACTTTCCTCCTGACTACAGCATCCCTCTTGGCGATCTCTGCCACGAACCGCTCATTCATCTGCAGCTTGATGGTTTCTATCAGGTGGTCGTACTGAGTCTTGACCTCTTGAACCTGTTCACTGACCTCTTCCTCCGTGTACATCATCTTGTTGCTCTTCTTGATGTACTCAGCTTGGAAGTGGTTCACCGCGCGAAGCTTCTGTGCCTTGAATAAATACATAAATTAAAAAAAATAATAATTTAAATAATTAATAGATAAATTAAAAAAAATGAATGAATGAATTGATAATAAATAAATCATTTAATAAATAAATTCTTATTTATAGTCTTCCCACTCGGTCACATAAACTGATTTTCAGTAGACTTTAATTTGAAGCAGACCAAGCCAACCCTGTCAGCGCCGACACCATTGATGTGCGAACAATGTGTCAATGACCAACTAGAGACCGGCATCTAGCTCCAATCATCCAAAGTGGACACGATTCCACCCGCAACAGCGCCACCAGAATCAACAAAGCTAATTTGGGACAACCTTAGAATTAATTTTATTATGTGCGTCGTTGCTAGGACGGCTCTAAAGTCACCGTTTAGGCATTCCTAACGAACCTTGTTTTCAAGAGCTTTGATTCGCTCGGTTTTGATCTCGATCTCGCGCGTGAGGAGTTTCCTCTCAAGCTCCGAGTGCATCTGGATGCGACTGATCTCGACTGTGCAGTCTTCCACCAGCTTCTGGAGCCGCGTCACTGGGGACGAGTGCACGCTGTACGTCTCAGCAGGCTCGGTCGTCAGCGAGCCGTCGGCGTTCCCCAGCGAGCCGCAGCTGCAAGCTCCCATAGACATTGCTGTCGCTGTCTGTCTTCTGTCTGTCTGTCTGTCTGTCTGTCTGCCTGTCTGTCTGCTGTCTGTCTGTCTGTCTGTCTGTCTGTCTGTCTGTCTGTCTGTCTGTCTGTCTGTCTGTCTGTCTGTCTGTCTGTCTAGGTGAAGGACTTTGCACTTCTCTGACAAGCCAAGTATTATGCAATTCTATTCACAATTCTTGGAAGCTGGCATTGTATTGAGCAGTAATCAAAAGGCTTATCTGCAATACAACAAAGGTAGTTATTGATGATGGGCAAGATTTAAGTTTCTGTCCGTTCGTCCGTCTGTGCTTGTGACACGTCTCACGATAAAAACCGAACATGACCTTCGATGGACCCCGGGTTTCGACAAACTCAACATGGATGATACGAAGAGTTTATGTTGACCCATGTTGTATCAAATAATACAATTTTGTTATCACGAGTTTCACAACTTTGTATTTCGTTTACCGTCGGTATAAACTAGATAGTCGGTGTCAGCTGTCCTGGCAGTTTAATGGGCCGAGCCTAGGCTGTTAGCAAGGCCTCTCAATCTAAATAGCTCAGAGATAAGATATGACTAGACTGTAATGTCACCCTTAACCCTCTCCCATGGAAACCTAGAACATTCATCACAGTTGGCTATTAAGATAATATCAGGCAACGAGAAACTACTTATTTCAAACTTTGTATAGTTTTGAAAATTTCAAGAAGAAAAATAACTTCTGACTTTCTAAAATTGAAATGCCGAAGGAAGCAATAGAAACAGAGTTTAAAAAACATATTTGTTCCCATTTAAAAGAGTAAAGGTTATAAGATTTGTGCAATATGTTGGTTTAAAACTAACATTGAAAAAAATATCAGAGCTCACCATTTTTCGAACGAAGTGAAAACGATTTAGCTTTGAACTTGACTTAAAATTTTATAAAAATCCTTTTTTTTCGAAAATATTCAATAATAAACGAAATGATTCGTCGTTTAATTTAATAATATTTTTTCGTGGGAAGACTGCCCAGTGTGAAATTCATGCCCCTCTTCAGGTAAACTATTATATGTTGCGGGTCCAAGGGCTGTTTAAGAGGTTTCAATCCCTTACATTCGCATTAACGACTGGGGAAAACCTCGGGAAAACCTTCAGTCAGGATTGTTCGTATATGTGTACCCACCCACATCTGACACTCCTACTAAAAAGCAGTCGTCTGGATATGGATTATAATAGACTTGAAACAACAAAAACAGACTACTAAACGGTATTTAAATGATTTCATTTACATACGTAGTTTAGAATATTCAAGATATGGGAAACACTACGTAATTCCCCTTGGCAGCAGCTCTGCCTGTTTCCCTGTGTTTGTGAGGAAACTGGTCCAGACCGGTATAAACTGTTCAGACGCGATGCCGCGCATACCACTCCGTCACTTTATATATGCTTAGATCAGTTCTCTTCAATAAACAAAACAAAAAACATAAGTCCCTAGATAAAAATTATTTAACATACTCTGATTTCTTTGCACTGTAATTTTATAGTCATGTGATAAGGGCCCCAAAAAAGTAAAAATAATAATATAAATATATCAAAACGCTATTTTCATACATCTCTAAACATGACGCATAGGCCCCTACACAATTCAAATAATCACAATAACATTATTATATTTATTGAATGGAGACGGCAACTTTGATTGATTTAATATTTAATGCTTGACGTTTTGAAAATATTTGTTATATTTGAATAAATATTTGAAACTGATTTTGGATTCCAAATTGACATCAAAGTTTAAAAAAATCAAATATTTTAATTTATTTCCAAAAATAAGATTTTTTGTATTTTTTCCATTTGTTCCATGCTCAGTGTGAATTAACTATAGGCAAACAAAATATCCGGGACATCCTGGAAATTTGTGTTTTTTTGTGTTTCTACACGCGATTTGATTTTTGAGCCATTACAAAAAATCATCGTAAGCTTAATCATTAAAATTTAATACGGGAAAATTCTACCAATTCCGAACAAAACAAAGCAGCTTTTTACCCGAGCTAATAGTATGAAAAACTGGCATTTAATTGTGTGGATTTTGAAAAGTTTATTAATATGTACATCCACTGCCCTATAAAGGGTTAAAATCTACGTTATAAATGTATATAATATATTTCGAAATTAAAACCATTTCAACACCGACTGATTTTATTATAAACATTAATATTTAATACAATTCAGAAATTTACTTGAATAAGTTGAAGTTAGCCCGTCTCGGTGGTCTAATTGGCTAAGGCGCCTGCCTGGAATGTGGGAGACTAGGGTTCGAGCCCCGGTCGGGATGGATTTTTTAATTTCTGAATTGTATTAAATATTAACAATTCCACCTACGGGAATGTTCCCCGACCAACCAAATCGAGAAATAATAATGAATAGAAACATAACATGTGTAATACTAAAGCTAATTTATCCTTATATTGCACCGGTAATTTAGTCGCTGCAACAAATAGACTTTAGGTACCTGAACAACTGAAAACACCCCTACCTACTGTGCACCAGGTTCCTGCAGCTACCTCAAGTACCTGCGTTCACAATCAAGAAGAGAGAACTTAATAACTCCTTCTAGAAAACTCCAAGAGTTTTGTACACTGCACCGTGTTGGTAATGACAGCTGCTGTCGAGTAGTGGGGGTATCTTAATTGTTTCCTTGCTGTGAGTGTGAGGGGGGGGGGGGGGGTCGACTTCAATATACGGAAATAAGTAAACACGATTTACATTTGAATTGTCTGCAATGGAAAATGAAAAGCGACTGTGGAAAAAAACGATTACGATAACAAACAAACTTTGAAAAATAGTTAATTATCACCGTCGATTGTTCTGTTGCATCTTTGTTATTTAACCTATCATGAATTTAATTTTTTATAATTGAATTAAACCTTTCCACTGCACTTAGGTAGAAATTATCTTTATTAATTGCAGAAATATTTCTGGAAGTTTCACTGTCTGTGACTTGGCTGACAAATGAATTTTTTAAATAAATGTATTTATTTTTTAATACAATCCATGAAGAAATTTAAATATCTATACCGACCGGGGTTTGAACCCGGGTCTCGCATTTCTTGGTTGGCGCCTTCACGGATGTTACATTCATGTTTTAGAAAGATTGCAGCTTATCATCTTGTGACTAAGTACTTAAAATATAATATTTATCAATACCTATGTCAAAGTTAACGTAACTGGTGAAGGAAAGTGTAAAATCGTCCAACCGACAGTGTTGGCTCGAGCGTTAAGAGCGCGACTCTGATTCGGGAGATCCCCGTCAAATTCCGTCAAGACCGGCAATCCTGACTGAAGGTTATTTCCTTGATTTTCCTCAGTCGTTGATGCGAATGCAAGTGATTGAGTCCTCTTAAACAGCCCTCAGGCATTTCTTCATAATTGTCCAATCCGCAACATACCTAGTTAGTTACAGGGGTATGAATTACACCCTGTGGGCAGGCTTCCCACAAAAAAAATCGTTCATCAATACAAAGCAGTGTGATAGACAGCAATCAAAGAGACTGGTCATATGACGGTGCTCGTCCAAAAAAATATTGGTACACTGGGTTTTGGACTGTTCCACACTCCGTTTTGAACTGTATTGAACACACAGTAAACGACGACATCGATTGCAAGAATCGCGTGCTAACTTTATAAGGTCTGCATAGCAACCAATACACATCTAGACTCGCACCCCAGAACACAGGAGGGCTTACAGCGGTGGGACATATTATCAGAGAACTGTGACGACAAGGGGGCCGGGTTAGAATACCGCTCAAGATATTCTCTCTTGTTAAACAGAGTCCGTCAAATTGTGAGACTTAACTCTCCAACTTTCTAGTTTTGACAGTATTGTGAAAAGTCCCATTAGCTACAAATGCTATCTGTCCTACTAAAATGTTACTCTTTCTCTTCACTTTTCCCTTTTCAAACTTCCTGGCGCCTGCGATGTCAACTTTATATTGTACTCGATGAAAAACCCTCGAATTTTCATTACTTTATTTAATGATAAAACGAGCATTTCGCAAAAAGTGCGAATTTTCAATATCGCCTTCTCTGCGACTTTATTATAAAACAATTCGTGACACATGTGATCTAAATATTTAACAGCAGAATATACCTTAAGATGATGCCTTGCTTATGCAATTTGATCTCTCCCAATCATTATTAAAAACTATTATGTGATAACGGCTTATTATAAAAATGAAACAATATAACAGGTAGTAACGTTATAAATATAAATCATTGGACTTTTTCACTGTTAGTTAACAAAATATTTATTTAAACTTAAAATCAATTTAAACATTTAAATAATATTTTTGTAAACTAACAGTGAAAAAGTCCAATGATTTATATTTATGATGTGATAATGGTAACGGCGACAAACTTTCTACCAGGCAGCAATGCTGTATTTAAGTGTTAAAATAAATAAATTTGCACCTCATTTCCGGCATAGTCTTTCAAAGGCATCTTTAAAACGGTTTCACAGTCAAATCATTTTCTCCGTAAAATAATAAAACTACAATATTTGAACTAGGGAGTTTTACATTGGATTACATTGTAAAATGCCCACTCTAGCACTGTTAGTAACTTCTGCGTGGTCATTACTGGGCATCTATAATGCATCGATATCTCTCACGGTAGTCGATATTGTAGGTCCGAGGCTCATGTCAGTAACACACGGGCATTCCTGACGACAGCTAACCTAGCCAGCAGCTACATCACTCACGGGTGAGTTCAAGGGGGTATTAACACTAACACTTGTTTTTTTTATCACCTGTTCTATAGTTTTATACTAATCTAAAATTAACCTTTAAAATTCTAATCAAAACTGTGATTTTACGTAAATATTTTACGGCTGTTCCACCTCGTTTTTCAATTTTCTCAAATGCTGCTAAATAAAAACTAAAAATAATAAATATACCAAGTTAGAAAAATTGAAACCTTGGCTCTTCTTGTCCCGTTTTTTTTTAAAGATGTGCTATATTAATAATTTAGTTAGTTTAACCGCAGTCGCTTAGCCGGGTCCCACTCGAACACCGAAGTTAAGCAACCTCGGGCGTGGTTAGGGGAAGAGTGGGTGACCGCTCTGCCCTAGAGCAGATGGAGGATTCGAGAGCTAGTGTAACGGCTTCGTTCTTCTCGACGTCTGCTCGGCAGTCCGGGTTAGTGGAGGAACCTATATGACTGTCAAGGTTACACCGTCCTTTCGGATGGGACGTAAAGCCGTTGGTCCCCTTGGTACGTTTCGAAAGGAGTAGGCTACGTGCCGATACCGGGTTTCTCCTCCTTTGAACTTTGCGCTTGTGGATTACATTATCCGTTGCAAATAGAGGCTTAATAATAATAATAATAATAATAATAATAATAATAATAATAATAATAATAATAATAATAATAATAATAAATCCGAAATTATGTAAATACAATAAATATTTAACCTGTAATATCATTTTTAATTTCTGATCCATGTCAGCTAAGTTTCTGATCTTTCTGTCTGGTCCCGGGGGTAGTAGGGGAGTATTTTACTACCCTAAACCGAAACTAGAGGCGAGCTCTGGCAGTCGTCGTCCTCCCCTTCCCTCCCCCTACCCGTGGCTGGATCTGTCCAGCATGGGTCCCTCCTCCCCCCCCAGGCTAGAGAAGAGCGTGATGAGCTAACGGTTGACGCGCCCTTAAACCAAATGAACTAAACTGATATCTTCGATGTCAGTCGACCGTACAAACAAGATTATATAGTTGTTCCGAAGCAAGTAAGCAGATGCCGACGTCACCGGCGGGTGGATTGCAGCCAATCAGCGGTCCCCGAATTAAAATACTGGACGCTCATTGGCCCGCCGAAAGCGCGCGCATCTGCTTACTTGCTTCGGAGCAACTATAAAATAGCTGCTACCGAGACCTAATATTACTCGCGTGAAATATTGACCTAGTGAGTTGTGGATAAAAGTTTGATGACATGAACGGGTCGATAGTAGCTTTGTAGCCTACATTGAGCGGTATAAAATTAGGTTTATTATGATGGGGGGGGGGGGGGGGCAGAAGCACGATACAGGTGGACTGAGATTGGAATATCCAAGCGCCACTTCTTAAGAACTGTTTGTTTATTTTCACTTTGCTCGTTTTGGAGTTAATTTTAAACTTTAAGTTAAAAGTAATAATCCATAATCAATAGATTTACGAAGAACACAGATGCAATGTTATTATATTTGGAAGCTCTTGTCAAAGGTATCTAGGTGCCCGTTAGGGCGCCGCAGCCAAGCCGCGGTGCGCTACACACTCAAGCACCTTATACACCAAGCAGAGTTGAGGTGGATTTCGAGGTGTTACCCAGCCGTCATGTAACGTGATGTGAACTTGAAAACTATCACAATCGAGGGATTTAGGTACCTGACAACACATGCCAAATTTTATTGGGGTACGACCATTCCTTCTTGGTGAAAAAATGGCTTGAAACATGCTCAAAATCACTTTAAGGATGTTAGCTACTCCTACTACTGCTACTACTGCTACTTACATCTAATACGTCGGCCCGCGATTCTGACCAGACGGGTGGGACTACAATGTTCATATTTTACATGGACATTAAGGTTATAGTATTATAGTCTCTTTTGAAAAAAAAAGTTGAAAAAGTTTGTTGGAAGGCTTCCAAATAAAGGTTTTAAAATAAGCCTTATACAATCAACAAGTAACCATAGTTACTTGACACTTGTTGACGGTATAAGCAGAGTACGGCGGGAAAGTGCGATACGTAAACAAATGGCGGACATTTTAAATTTTGCTTCTATGTGTGAAATGAGAAAAGTTGTCATTATACTCTCATAAAACAAATCAGAAACCGTCCCTGACCTAGGCCCAGATGTAGAAAATTATTTATAATACAACAGTGTAGGTCTAAAGTTCCATTAGGCTATAGGACTAGATAAAATTATTACTTACATTACATGTTTGGCAAGCCTAGCCAACCCTAGGCCAGCACAACATAGTTCTGTCACACAATACACACAAACACAATGTCGAAGCAAGGTGTCAAAATAATATGCGCTTGCTCATCTGTTTGTTTACATAATTGCAACAATCAAATCATTTCACGCAACTCGTCTTTCGATTGGCCTGCGTTTATGAAGGCACTGCCATCTAGAATAAATATAGAACTTTTTCGAGCTCTTTGCTATACGCATATCTTTTTAAAGTGTCAAACGAAAACGACTTCGTTTTCAAATTGCGTTTTCAACAGTCATCTCCCACGAACTCAAGAATTGGGGTCCAGTCCTTATACCGTCGTTATACCATGGTTATACCACCTATACCCAGGATGTACATGAATCCGGGTCTAGATATTTTACATCCTATATTGTTATTGCTAATACCATAGAAATTAAATCAACTTTGATAAAATTATTATATTTTAACATATAATTTTGCAATGGAACTTGAAAAAGTAATGAGATCACACACATAACAAAAACTTGTAGAAATACAGCCAAACCTTACACACTCAAAAGAAATGAGATCTAAAAAAAGGGCCAAGCTCATCTACCCTTCCACATTTGCGCATTCTTAATTCATAAACGTACAGTGTCCCATAACAGCATCCTCGAAAAGCTTGGCAAAATAAAATTTGCATGTTATTACGTTTTAATTAATTAGAAAAAAGAACTTGGATGAACTATTTCGTTTAAATTAATAATCGCAAATTCTATTTTGCCAAGCTTTTCGAGGATGCTGTTATGGGACACGGTACGTTATGAATTAAGAATGCGCAAATGTGGAAAGGGTAGATGAGCTTGGCCCTTTTTTTAGATCTCATTTCTTTTGAGTGTGTAAGGTTTGGCTGTATTTCTACAAGTTTTGTTATGTGTGTATACCGAGTACCCAAAAATAAATATATGTTGTGATAATATATGTAAATGATAATATAGTAAATAATCCATCGCTTTTGGTGGAGGTGCCGAGTCACAAAAATTATCATTAGGCCTAATTTTATACAAGCTAGCCCGCCCCCCCCTTACTATCAGGGTGACCAAGCACATTTTGTATCATCCTTGTTGAAGTACAATGTAAACTTAAAAACACACGAGAGTTAATCGCAGGCCGTGTTCGGTTCTTGTTAAATATTTATTTATTGGCTTTATATCTCTTCAGTTATAAACGTGACACATATACAAGTGGACGGACGAAAAGGTGGTGCATTTTGCAGGAGAACTAAGAGCTCGAGAAAACCAGCTTTTAACGCAGAACGCAGAGATTTATTCTGGATCACTTGGAAGCTCTAGTTTGTCTTATCTGGTGGTTTGAATGTACATACCGCGCTATCAGAGCACATTTTTAAAATAATTGCTCACTTTTGTTAGTAACTGACCGTAAATGTGCCACAAAACAGGTAATTTTGTGGTAATTTCGCAAGCTTCTGTATATAGGGGGAAAATATTTGAAATGTTAAAATGTGCTCTGATAGCGACATGCCGCTCGTCCCTTGTTGATATTATATAATTTTGTATGAAGCCTGCCCGGGGTGCAATTCATGCACCTCTTCAGGTGTGTAACTAGGTATGTTGCGGATATGGTATTGTGAAGGGCTGTTTAGTTGACATCGTTCCAAAAATCAATGTTTTGGGGTGAATATTGGAGGTCGAAAAATGATCCAGACTATATGTGATATTAGCTGGATTTGCCGATCAAGCGAAGTTTTAAATGAACATTTAACATAGAAAGAAAAAGTTGGCCCGAGCTCAAACAACCGTCTTAAGTATATTAGAAGTGAGAAGTGAGTAACGAGAAGTGAGTAGTGAGAAGTGAGAAGTGAGAAGTGAGTAGTGAGAAGTGAGAAGTGAGTAGTGAGAAGTGAGTAGTGAGAAGTGAGAAGTGAGAAGTGAGTAGTGAGAAGTGAGTAGTGAGAAGTGAGAAGTGATAAGTGATAAGTGATAAGTGATAAGTGATAAGTGAGAACAAAAAACGATGCTTCTTCTCCTCAGAAAATTATTGTTCATAGGATTCAAATGGACGTTCTAAAAGAAAATTCTCTGGACCGGCACCTCCACCATTCTCTTAAAACAAATTTGTTTGTTACCTCAGGTACCCGCACAACACAACGAGGTACATAATAAAGTCTAGGGTTGTTCCGAATCAGCCTTGTTGATTCTTGTGCTGTCCGCGCGTGGAATCGTGTCCAGCTGGATTGATCGGTGTTTCCCACATAAATATTCCGTGTTCTAGTTGTTCACTCATCGATGGAGTCGGCGCCTACAAGGTTGGGCTTGGTCTGCTCTAAATTTAATGTCCCCCACTGAACATCAGTTATGTGACTGAGTGGGTACACTGTAAATACAAATTTCTTTGAGACCCTGTAGACTTTCACGACCCATACATTAGTTCTATGATCCTTGGGCTGTTGCGTCGTGTCGATGATGATGCACTGCTCGACGTTTCGCCACCCATGGTGGTGGCTTCTTCAAGTCTGATGAGCAGTGCTCAACTCAACAGACCAAGGATCATCCATAACTCACAAATGTATTGTGGCTCGTTGGTCTTGTGGTTAGCGTATCTGCTTCCAATGCAGAAGGTCCAGGGTTCGATTACCGCCAAAGTCAGAAGTTTTTTAACTTCTGATTTGGACTTAAGTCCATCAGTTCTTGTCTTAGGAGTTTGTAAACGGTGATTTTGGAGCCGTCCTAGCAACGAAGCACATAATAAATTCAGAGTTGTTCCAAATCGGCCTTGTTGATTCTGGCGTTGATCCGCGGGGTATTCACACTGTCCATACCACTAATTGCTTTATTTCCTTTTAAAAATATCGATCTTTGGTTGGTTATCGCTCACACGTCGATTGCGTCGGGGCCTACAGGGTTGGCTTGGTCGCTTTGATTTACTGTCCCCCACTGAAAATCAGTTATATAACTGAGTGGGTAGACTCTAAATACAATTTATTTATTTATTTATTTATTATATTTTGTGTTTAATATAAATTCTTTAATTTTTGGTTTCTAGCACCTAGGATGTTCTGAACGTGTGACTCTTGTGTCATCAACATGGAAGTGGACCTGAACGAGGCGTCTGACAACCATGACGTAATGAACCTGTTGGACGCGATAGACTCCCTCGACCTGTTGCTAGACGATGACGTCATCGACCCCGAGCTCTCGCTGCAGCTGCCGTCTGAGGTGCAGGAGCGACTGAGCAAGCTGCAGGCCAGGATCAAGGCTTTGTTACCGCCCCCTCTGGAGGGGCCGCACATCGAGGAGGTGCTAGACGTGGAGGAGGCGGACCTTAAGGGTCTGGAGGAGGAGCTTAAGGGTCTACAAGAGGCGGAGCTTACGTTCAAGTGTGTCTGTAACGAGTGCGAGGGGCACATCCCGCTCTTTCAGAGGGACATGAGACTCTCGCTCGACTTTCACTGCCAGACAGAGCAACACAAGGCGGCGGTGAAGAAGAGGGAGATTAAAATCACGTGAGTACAAGTATAACATTAAACAACAATTTTTGTCGTCCCCTGTCTGGACCCGGGGTAGAATTTGGCCCAGAGCATGGCTCTACTAATCGTAAAAGGTGAGAAAAGAGAAAAAGTCCATCTCGCAAACATCAGCTGGTAAATGAAGGAGTATCTCCTTTAAACTAGAAGCGAGCTCTGGCGGTCGACTACTCCGACGACGACCATAATAAAGACCATGACGACGTGGGAACCTCCCCTTTCCTCCCCCAGCCCCCGAGGCTGGTTCTGACAGCATACGCTCTTCCTCCCCACATTCCCTAGGCGTGGCGCATAACGATCTAACGTTGGCCAATTTGGCTTAAACCAAATAAACCAAAACACTACACCACCAATACCACCAACGTTTTCTGGAATTGTATTCTGTTGTCATGTTGGATAAGAAAGATAGGAATTAATTAATTAAAGATTACTATTTTATTAAATAATGATATTAAATTATTTGTAGATATAAAATCGTTTATCAAAATCTAAACAATTACAGGTATATATCGATCGATAATCGTTACTCGTTGTGTAATAGTAACTGTCGGCTTGTTCTCAGGGAGGAGGCGGAGGCTGCGGAGAAAGCCGACAAGGTTGCGCAGACGAACACTGCGCAGACTAACGCCAAGAACCTGGTGTTCGGTAACGAGACCACGTGGAACAACAAGGACAAGGAGAACGAGCTCAAGAGGAACGACCGCAACATAGACTCGAACAAGAAGCAGGTCTTTTGGAACTCTTTGGCGGAGGGAGACACCAAGTTTTCCAAGAGCTTTGACGGTGAGTTGTTCGTCACTATTAACTTTGGCGCTACACGCAAATACCGTAATGATGATCAAAGATGATCCAGATAGCGCTTTTACAGTTTGTTTTAGTACGCGTTACACACTACGTCAGAAATATCCTCAGATTAAAGAGAGGATTCCTACATTCGACCGTATTCAATGTTTTCGTTCCGCCGCATTGGTCGTCAACTGTTGTTCACTTCCAGTAGAAAGTGAGGTAGTTAATTGATGGGTCCTCTGCAAGAAGGGCCTAACTCGAGTTAGGCCCTTCTTGCCGAAAATGCTATGGACGGCTCCACCGATGTCCCGTGCATCGTATAAGCCATCCGTAGTTGTTCAGTCACGCTCCGCCAGGTCGCGGCACCTGCCCGATGAAGAGGAAGCGCGCATGTATTCGCGCGTCAGATTGCTCAACTGCATGGCTATAGTCGCTGGCCGTAGGCTACATGCTAGTATGCCAATAGGAGTAGGCTACATGCTAGTAAGCCTAGATACTAATTCACTTGATGATAATATGTTATTTCATTTATTACATAAAATGTGCCTGTTCAAGCCTACATAACTAATATTCAAACTGTATTATGTGTGGGAAGCAGTAAAAACTTTAAACCTTTATATCTCAGCTTGGTTATTTTTTAGTTAGGCCCTTCTTGCAGAGGACCCATCAATTGATGCAGTTTCATCAATTGTCACAGAATCGCAAGAACGTTTGTTATTTAACGCCAAAAAACGACTTTCGTTTAACACAAGGCGGGATAGAAAGTTGGAGAATGCCTCCCCAAACGGGGAAACTTCTTTATTGACTGATTTTAACATGTCTCGACTGGCTTACCTTCTTCAAGTACCCGTGTGGACTATACTTAAGTACCTAGGTACTTATGAAGATAAGCTTACGGTACTTTAGTCACATAATTAAAATCAAAAAGCCAGTAGACACTGTCATGGTGATATGCCCATTCACGATGGCTTCTAAACTGAATGGTATGCAGAGCACCTTCACACTTAGTCTGGCATATTATTATAGTGTAGGTAATGTATGTCATTGACTGCACATTCACTTCTCGTCGCACGGTTCTCACGGAACGTAACACACATGAATGTATTCTTCAAAATGAGTCAAAAGCGACTGAGTTTTTGAACCTTAAAACATTCTGCTACAAATTTGTTGGAAATTTTAAAAAGTTGAAAAGTAGAATTGGAGTAAAACAATGCAACCATGGTTCTTCTAACATATTAAGCTACTTTTTTGTAAGTGAGTATTCTACTCCCCGATCTAGAGGCGAGCTCTGACGGTCATCGTCGCGGACCTTGCCCCCTCCCCTGACGACGACAATGACACCACGAATGATGACAAAGATGAACGACCGCAAAGTGAGAACCTCCCTTTTCCCCCCCTACCCGTGGCAGGTTCTGACCAGGATGGGCGTCCTTCTCCCCACATCCCCTAGGCTAGAGTGGCGCATTATGACCTCACTCACGGTTTACGCGCCCTTTATATTATTCAACCTTCTAGCTCCCTATCCACAATGAAAATGTTGAGATTTTGTTCTCACAGTCAATTGTAGCCATGCTCGTGGAAAGGAATCGTTTGTCAGTCAATAGTGTAAATAATGCGTTTCCAAGCAAGATAGATGGCAGCACTAAAATCCAACATGTCGGCCCGATCGGTGCATCAAGCTCGATGGTTATCATGTATAGTAAGAGGTTTTGCTTTTAATGCAGACGGTTCAGGGTTCGAGTCCCGCTATAGGCAGAAGTTTTATAACTTCCGATTTGGACTCAAAACCATCAGTTATTGGCTTAGAAATATGTGTAAACTGTGATTTGGAGCCGTCCTAGCAACGATGCACGCTATTAATTCTAAGGTTGTTCCGCATTAGCCTGGTTGATTTGACACTGTCTGAGGGTACACTCGTGTCCAGCTTGATTGATCGGTGTTTCCTACTTAAATATGTCTTTAGTTGGCCATTGTGTGCTTGTCGATGGTGGCTTGGTCGGCTTTAAGTATATGTCCCCCTCTGAAAATTGAGTCGACTCTAATTACGAATTCAATTTTTATTTTATTAATTTATTTTAATTAATAAATGTATTTATTTATTTATTTATTCAATATGTTTTTTATTTATTTATTTATTTACTTATTAATTTATTTACCGCTAGTAGTGCAGTACAACTTCAAAGTCATGACATGCATGGAGTTGTACGACTTCATTTTAGGTAAACCCAAGATATGGCCTACTGAAAAAGATCGGGTCATCTCAAAATGCTGTTAAATAAAGGGCTAAATGGTGATTTCATGCTTTTACATTAACTTTCGTTATAAAACACAATTTTAAGAATACGTGAGCATCATGGCTATACCGACCAATTTAATTTTACATGATTTAGTAAATTCTTTTTCACTTGTGTAAAGATCTAAAACGCAAATTGCGTGAAAAATGATTTTTGAACGTTTGTGTTCTACATTTCCTATGGATAAAATAATACGGTAACCCTAAATAAACAGTATGTGCGGAGTAAGAATATCAGTTTACAATATATATTAGTATACGTGATGACATAAACTATGTGATCTTGTTTATTTTGGTATGTCTAACTAAATATTGTTGTATAAGAACTTTGGTAGTTCTTAAAGTATTATAAAATTAATGGTATTTAGGATTGTAATGATTTTAAAATAAGTTTTAAAATCCAAGGGATATTATTTTGAAAAATGCCACACCACACAAGAATATTGTAAATGTTTTTTTTAAACTGTTTCTAATTCTCCTTAGGGTTGGACTGACTGTAAATTGTCAAAGAACAATAAAATCTTGTAATCCTTAGGTCTATATTAACATTTTGCATCACCATCATCTTAACAACAATGTGCATATAACCATTAATTTCATACTTTGGTTATTGTTTTGTTTGTAAACATGTTCTTTTTAGTTTCTACTGATTAGTACGCTGGATCCCTGTGGTCATCTAATGTCAACTGATCGTCAAAAAATTGAAATTATATAATATGTAAAATTAAAAATGTATAGGGGCACGGAAGGCAAAGTGGAAAGGTTTACAAAGTGGAAAGTTCGTTTATTTTGTTAATATATTTTAAAAACAGCGCCAAATGACTTCGCAGTATCACGCACTACTGGGTACTACTTCAAAGTCGACGAAAAGTTTCATCCAGATATCTAGATGGCTGTGGAAAATATTGATTTCTGAAACTGTCACTTTTGTTGTGTTATTTCAGATTTTTATTATTATGAAAATTTGGCTTGATTTCGCTTTTAAACCAATATACAGTAAGTATTATTTTGTATTAACTATTCGTTTATAATATTTGATAGAGGGAAATTGATTTGAAATTGATTAATTTGGGCATAAGTCCAACTTAACCTGAAAATCGTAGTGAGGGCAAGTGGAAACGTAAAATAATGCCATTCCACTTTGCCTGCTCGTTTTTTGCCATCCATTGGGCATGGGCCCCACCTTGGCTGAATGTTGAAAATGCCTAGGCCCTACTTGTATTTAGGCACTGTAGGGCCTAGGCTAGGCCTAGGCCCTAGTCAATATCCCACTAGGGGCCTAGACCTATGGCATGATCTCTGTGTGACACGTTATGGACAGATGATCTAGGCCTACCCTAAATAATTTTGGCCACATTGTCTTAGTTTAGTCTCAAGCCAGTAGGCCTTGGGCCCCACGTCCTTGGCCTATTTTAATTTAATCTTTGGGCCAAACCTAGGCTAGGCCTACTAATATTTGTATTCTGAATTAGTTTTGTGCCACAAAATTTAAATAGGTAGGCCTAGTTTCAAGCCTTATGACTAGACTATAGCCTGTTCCTTTGCTGAAACATGCACTTTTCTTTTAGATGGTTGGTAACTACAAGAGGACGACTACGCAGGGGTCTTGGAGTGAAGACGATATGTTACTAGCAATGAATGAATCGCGTCATTGGGTGTCAATACGAATGTGACCTTTGCATAGGTGACAGTCAAGTGTAAGCCTACATGTGTATCACAAATATAAAGATATTGTTTAGTTTTATTTATATCTTAACATTTCCAATAAATCTTATCATTCTTGTGACATTAAAAATGATTTTCACTTAGTTTTACATTGCTTTCCACTTTGCCTTACATTGCTTTCCACTTTGCCCTCCTGATGAAGGCAAAGTGGAAAGTTACAACCTTTTTTCATAAATTATAAAACATACATGGTTTAATTTTTTTTAAACTTCTTCTGCTTGTACATGACTTCCTTAATACAATAACTATACTTCAAAAAAAATTAAATTAAAAAAAAAACTAAATTTCACTACAAATTTTTAATTTCTCCCATAACCTTTCCACTTTGCCCACCCTTCCCCTAAGGAAAAAACACAAATCACAAAACGCAAGATAGGATAACAGATAACTATACGCAACTGAAAATATCTCATTGCATTGATCAAAATGCAAATAATCAAAGAGAACTTTTTAAAATTATAAGCTTTATTGATATTATGATTGTGAAACATTACGTGTCGTCTAACTTAGATTAAGAACAGAATTTGTAAGGTTTCAGTTATAAAGTATCGTCAAAACAGCTATAATACTCAATGGCACAGACATCAGCCCCGAAGACTTCATAGAAGCGGTTAATTCAACTAAAGCAGCTGAAGCAGATGAAGCAGATGAAGATAGGCCTTCCATCTTGCAGCGATCTCGGGCAATATGGTACCGATCATCAGGAATAGGAGGCGGTAGACCTTTGCACGCTTCTTTCAGTTCATCACCATCAAGCATAAGCACGCATAAATTTTGAAGTTTTCCCAGTTGTTCAGGATTAAGACCAATGGTATAGGGATAACACTGACGATCGCATAGTTCTTTTAAAACAGTTTCATTATATGTTTCACAAATAGAGAAAATTTGGCATTTTGCTTTAAATTCTCCTAGTTCACGTTCATTAAGATTAAGAGAACTAGGTCTACTTCCCACATCTTTGCATTTTTGTATAAGTTCATCTTCTTTAGTAGACCGACGGCGTTCGCGATGTCCAGTGAAATACTCGTCACCAGACGACATTGACATCAACTTACGATTTGATATAGGCCTACTATTATTACCGCCTTCTGTGGTGCCGTATGTGAACTTCGTCTCGCCCTCATCTCCGGTGTACCTCCCCACAAAGAGCACGACATTCGTCAGTTTGGAGACCAGCGCAAAGGTGAATGGGTGGTCGACGACGAAACGCTCGCCTTGTGGATTCAACCTAGCAGCTACCGTCCCCTCTTCATTGACCTCGTCCCCTCTTCATTGACCTCAATCATTGTCGTGTGTAACACTTTACTGACGGAGAGCCCCATCTCCGGGGACATACCCGTGAAGTCTGCCTCACTACCAAACATGTCAACAATCTCCAACTCGCTAAGAATTTTATTGAGTTGCAATGATTGTTTAATTGAGAAAATTGGTAGAGAAAAATATATGTCTACATATTGTTTTGTTGATTCGTAAATATCCAGCAACTTCATAGATGCCAGTTTTGCTTCGACGCTCGGTAGACCGTCTTTTTCCATCGGCAAAATAATGAAAAATGACATTGTTTTGTTCTTGTTTAAGGCACCTCAAGAAGTTTAGCACCAAGCTCCCTATTTATATCGAAATAGAACTGTCTTTTGCCATGCACCATTTTAATTCCTTTCTTGTCTTTCCCATTGACGTAAAAAGTACCTTGAATCTTGTCTTCTTTGTCACACGCTACATCCCATTCCCATTTGAAGTAGACAGCATTGACCAGAATCATTGCTGTATTTTCATCCAAACCGTCAGCGGACACAATATCAGTGATCTTCTTGTGGGTTTTCTGCTCCGCCCACTCGTTGATGGTTCTAGCAGCATTCATAGGTTCTCCGTAGTTGACATTCTCGACATCCGACGAGAAGAACTCTTGGGCGGTTTCGTTGAAGTTCTTCAAAACGTAAAATCTGACAGCAGGGAAAATTTTATTCGCAATTTTCAGGTTGACTTTTCCCGAACTAGGAAGCGATTCAAGGAGTAAATATAATAAAAATGTAAAATAAAAAAAAAAAAAGTAAAATAATGACATTTATTCAAAACAAAATCATCAAACTTTCTTTGTTCGTCACCCTGGATACTTGCGCATGCGCAAGTAATGAAAGCTGTCAAAGAACATACCGCCCATAGATATAGTCAGGTTCACTATGTATTTTCGTGGGATTTTTTGGAGATTAGCAAAGTGCCATATTTTTGGAAAGCTTGAAACGTCAGGAATTCGAAAATCCATGTTTACATTTGCTCAGATGTTTGTATGGCCGCCATTTTGGATAATCAAAATTGCCGCCAGAAAATATAAATTCAATCGGCTTCCAAGTGACATAGGAAGTTCATATGAAATTCTCATACTATGTTTTAACACCAAGAATATTAAAATCAACGTATGAATTTGTAAATATGCAGCCACGGCCGCCATTTTGAATTTAAACATGGCTGACCCTAAAATACGAATTTCACTATAATTAAGCTTCCAATTGACATAGAAAGTTCATATTAGTTGTTCCTTCAATGGTTTTTAACCAGGAATATATTAACAAGTGTTTACATTTGCATAGATGCCCCTATGGTCGGTTTTTTGGACTTTAAAAATGGCCGACCAGAAATAAAACTTGCTTGATAGCTTGACATGTAATTGTCTAAGAACGTTGATGAAAGAACCTCTTCATTTGAGTTACTATCATAAATAACCATAAATCCTTGCTAAAAATTGCTTACATGACCGGATCGCCGCCATTTTGGATTTTAAAGTGACCACCGTCAAACGAGACTTTCATGATTGAAGGTTAATGTAAAATGATTCTTCTATGTTAAAACACCAGGGAGATGAAATTTATATTAAAATTAGCCTGACAAGCCAATTGTGTTGCTATGGCCGCCATTTTGAATTTTAAAATGGCGTCTGGTACGTAAGAATAACGTGAATTTCGGCTTTCATTTGTTTTTTAAAGTTGATTAAACATGCAGTTTTTACATAAGAATAAGTTAATTTATCTATTAATTTGCACAAATCATTTAGGCTGATGCTACATGATGTGCTATAGAGAAATTAGATCGTTTACAAAAAGCAGAGAGTGGCCCAATTACCGACTTACAGTAACGTCTGTCCATTTGCTGTTGAAGGGGACATGTTATGTTGTACAAGTTCATCACAAATGCATGTGTACCACAAGAGTATGTTCAGAACATCTTGAATGCGGATGAAACTGGGAAAGAAAATCTAAGAAAGCTACGTCACTGAAAGCAATCAATGGAGATGTCAGACTGTGGGCACCAGTCAAAAAACAGAACAAGATGTACGTAACATGTCTGGAAGCAAACAGCAATGAAAGTGCAAGCTATGTAACCAGACAGTTGACGTGCGACTGCGATAGACCAAAAATCTATATGGTCACCTGATGCTTTTGAGCTGATCAAACAGAGATATTGACCAAAATAATGATGTCGGTAACTTTGAGTTTACATTTACTCCGAGAGCACTTTTTGCGCCAGATGGGTCAATGTAACCATGTACTAATGACAAATCTAAGCTGATACACAATCTTCAGAAGTTGGCTAATACTGACATGAGAAAACAAAATCAGAACTGATCTGACTAAACTTGCTAAAGCAATCCAAGACTACAAGAAAATCTCACCTGAGGTAGTAATTACATCAGCATCAGTTCACACGAGAAGCAACAGAAACCAACATTTTGAAGACAACAATCACGAAGAAGCAGACACATTCATGATTTGCCTGGCAGCAGTAGCATCACAACAGTTACCTCACGCACAAGTGGTATTATTCACGCCTCGCAAACTACGACAAGCTGTGCAAAAGAACAACACTCTCGATGGTATCCGGTACGGTGGACATAGAACCAATCTGGAGAGCTTTAGACACGGAAAAAGCGCAAGCTTTATACCTATATTCCCCACGTTCACTGAAGCGGACAACGTTGGGAAGTTCTCGGGAATATGTAAAACCAAATGGTTTCAACTGTGCCTGAACGCTGATGAAACCGTCCATGGAAGGTGATCTTAAGCAGGAGGTGAAAAATGAACTGGAAAAGTTTGTTTGCTCAATGTACTGTCCAAAGGGTCTCTACATCAGAAGCATACCTGATCTAAAATGGCATCTGCTCTGCAAACAACTTGCAGAATGCAACAAGTTACCACATACACTTGGTGCACTTGAAAACACATCAGGCGTGTGCGGATACAAAGCCAGGTTTGGTGCCAAGCCACAGTCTTGTAACAACAGCTTCTTGACCCCTTAAAATTCGGTTACTATAAGGGTACAGGTGGACATATGCTGCCAGTTACTACAAAGGTTCTCAGCACCACAGGCTATCATCGAGTTAGTCAAATGCCAATGTAAAACCAACTGCTCTAGGCAAAGATGTTCATGTGTAGAGAAAGAATAACTTACCATGCACAGAACTTTACTTGTGAGACACCGAATGCGAAAATTACGAGGACTACAGCATTATAATTGCTAACAGTGATAGTGATGAAGATGAGGTCTAGTGTAATCAAGATAAAGAATATAATGTGTTTTCAATGCAAATATTTTCATAATTTTACATAAACTTAAAATATAATTTATATAGCTTTTAACTTCTGAAAAGTATGCTTGTAGAAAAATTTCGATAAAAACCTTACATTGCATTCTCCTTACTTTGAGCTACAAATAAATGCAACATTTCATTTATCAGCGTTTTAGTATTTTATATTATTAACCGAATCATTTGTAAATTCCAGTAGTCTGACAAGAGGAAATCATCACTTTAAATGAACTGTGCAAATGTATACTTCAATATTTCTTTTCTTGATGTTGAAACAAATGCTGGTTCTATAACATTTTGATGATAAAGGGTGCCATTTTTAAATTCAAAGAGGCAGCTTTGGAGTTATATATGTAGATGCAGGCGTACATTAATATATTCCAGATTTTTAAACATACTAAGAGAGATTCACATAATTCTGACGTATCGGACGCCATTTTAGAATCCAAAATGGCAGCCATAGCAACACCTTAATGGCTTGTCATGACAATTTAAATATAAATTTCATCTCCCTGGTGTTTTAACATAAAAAAACATTTTCTATTAACCTTCTGTGTCACTTAAAAGCCAAGATATCATGAAAGTCTCGTTTGACGGTGGCCATTTTAAAATCCAAAATGGCGGCGATCCGGTCATGTAAGCAATTTTTAGCAGGGATTTATGTATATTTAAGATATAAACTCAAATAAAGAGCCTCTTTTACCAACGTTCCTAGACAATTACGTGTAGAGATATAAAACAAGTTTATTTCTGGTCGGTCATTTTTAAAGTCCAAAAAACGACTATAGAGGCATCTATGCAAATGTAAACACTTGTTAATATATTCCTGGTTAAAAACCATTGAAGGAACAACTAACATTAACTCTCTATGTCAATTGGAAGCTTAATTATAGTGAAATTCGTATTTAAGGGTCAGCCATGTTTAAATTCAAGTTGGCGGCCGTGGCTGCATGTTTACAAATTATTACGTTGATTTTAATATTCTTGGTGTTAGAACATAGTATGAAAATTTCATATGAACTTCCTGTGTCACTTGGAAGCCGAGATATAATTAAATTCATATTTTCTGGCGGCCATTTGATTATCCAAAATGGCGGCCATACGAACATCTGAGCAAATGTAAACATGGATTTTCGAATTCCTGACGTTTCAATCTTTCCAAAAATATGGCACTTTGCTAATCTCCAAAAAACTCCTACGAAAGTCTTTTTTACGACATAGTGAACCTGACTAATACTAGAGTTGAATTCAACTATAGGTTACATTATTATATTATATAGGTTACAAATGTTTTTATTTACTTGATTTAATTCAAATGAATGTGGTGTATAGCCTATTTTTGATTAAGGACGCGGCAACCGTTAGGTCATAATGCACCACTCTAACCTAATGGATAAGGGGGGGAGGGTCCCATGCTCATGCTGGTCAGAACCAGCCACGGGTAAGGGGAGGAAGGGGGGTTTCTCACGTCGCGGTCGTCATCGTTTTGTCATCGTTCGTTGTTCATTGTCATCGTCGTCGGGGAGGTCGTCAAGGGAAAGGGGAGGTGTCCCCGACGACGATTGCCAGAGCTCGCCTCTAGTTTCGGGGACTAGCTGATGTTTGCGAGGTAGACTTTTTATCTTGAATTGTCTTGTACGATTAGCAGAGCCATGCTCTGGGCCAATTCTACCCCGGGCCCAGACAGGGTATGTAGCCTATAGCCTAATAAAATAACTATTAAAATAATAATTTTTGTCTTGGATATTATATATAATATATATATATATATATATAGGCCTATATCACTACACTTTGTTCCAACATCGTTTAGTTGGGTAAAGGGGTGTTTCCACAATTTAAATCTTGGGCATCATTGAATCAGCACCGGCCTGCCAAGCTCGGCATCTCATATTCTTCCTCATTATCTTGTCGTAACACCAAATCTCTCCACATTTTCCTGTCCTCCCACCATCTTTCTCTCTCCACAACCAACATCCACTCCACTCCACTCCTCTCCTCTCTCCTCCACATCTGCCTGTACTTGATTTTGCCATCTATCTCGAGGTCTTCCCACTCTTCTCATATCATTCTTTAGTTCAAATGTTTGTCTTGGGTTTCTTTCTTCTCCATTCTTCTCATATATCCATACCATCGTAGTCGCTCCTTTCCCATCTTGAACTTTAGGCTCTCTACTCCTACTTTCTTCCTTATCATACTACTTCGTATCTTGTCCAACTTTGTCACACTTGCCACACTGCGTAGGCCTATGAACTTCATCTCAGCTGCCTGTATAGCACTTTCTTCCTTCCAGCCCATTGGTCATGTTACAGCACCATATGTTAAAATGGGTTGATAGTACATCTTATAAATTATTAAGCATCATTGATGTGTCGTTTATTAGTTAAGAAAAAAGCTTTCGACTAACCCACAATTTTTTTGTGAGGTCCACTTGCGAAAAGGCCGCCGAGAAGTATCAAAAGTTCATTCAAACTTGCTTGAAAACAACTCTAGCAAATATCAATATTTCTCCCTATTCCGTTGCAGGTCTGCCCGTACAACGCCACCACATCAAGTCCGTAGGTCACACCAAGACCCCCAAGAAGAAACGTCTGTACGTCCAGGGCCACCCGAACCACCCAAAGAGCTTAGACTCTGCGGGTGTCGATCCAGTGGCGGACACGCACAGCTCAGCCTCCCAGCACGCAGTCAACATCCAGCTACACATTGACACCGCGGCCGCCGCTGCCAACACCGCGCAGCCAAACTTCCCCATACACGGGACGGACGTGGCCGACGCTAAACAGGAGGAATACGTTCAGCGGAGGTTGGTGGACACCGAGGTGTTGGAGAAGCTGAAGAACAGGTCGGTGCTCACTTCACTCTGCTCATTTCTGGTATTGTACGCAAAGCATGAAGTTTAGTAGGTTTAAGGGCATCACGTCAACAGTTTGGTCATATTTCACCTCCTGCGATATTAGAGTTTATTGGTAAATTAACTATATATTTTTTTCAAAGGGGTGGAACGTAAGGGGTGACGCGGGGTAGACAGGCCTGTGCTAGTCATAACCAGCCACAGACAAGGGTGGGAGTAGGTGGCCGGGGGCAAGGGGCCGGGGCGGGAGCTTGGTTGGTGTCGGGTCGGGGGAGGGTCAGGTTGGTGGTTCCCCCACGTCGTGGTCGTCTTCGTATGTGTCATCGTCCGTGTTGTCATTGTCGTCGTCGTCGTCGGGGAGGTAGTCAAAGGGAAGGGGATAGTTCCCCAACAAAGACCACCAGAGCTCGCCTCTAGATTCAAAGAGTTTAGCCCTAATATACCAGGTACCCTTCTTACTATGGCTGATACGTGCGAGTAAAGCATGAGCAAAGTAATGGTTCGTCATAAGTTTGTTCTGAGTATTAACCCTGTTGCTCCTAGGACGCTGGAATATCGCGAAGAGCTTGAGCTGATGTGGGGCTGCGTGAAACATGCTGAGGGCGACAACTGGAACAACGAGCACATCACCAAGGAAGGGAACGTGTTCCACTGTCACGTGTGCAACGAACAGCTGGTCAGCCCGTACGACGTGGTGCTGCACGTATACGGGGACGACCACCTGCGAGACCTAGCCACGTACTACTGCACCATTCAGTAGAGCATGTTCTAAGTATTAACCCTGTTGCTCCTAGGACACTGGAATATCGCGAGGAGCTGGAGCTGATGTGGGGCTGCGTGAAACATGCTGAGGGCGACAACTGGAACAACGAGCACATCACCAAGGAAGGGAACGTGTTCCACTGTCACGTGTGCAACGAACAGCTGGTCAGCCCGTACGACGTGGTGCTGCACGTATACGGGGACGACCACCTGCGAGATCTAGCCACGTACTACTGCACCATTCAGTAGAGCATGTTCTATAAGTATTAACCCTGTTGCTCCTAGGACGCTGGAATATCGCGAAGAGCTTGAGCTGATGTGGGGCTGCGTGAAACATGCTGAGGGCGACAACTGGAACAACGAGCACATCACCAAGGAAGGGAACGTGTTCCACTGTCACGTGTGCAACGAACAGCTGGTCAGCCCGTACGACGTGGTGCTGCACGTATACGGGGACGACCACCTGCGAGATCCAGCCACGTACTACTGCACCATTCAGTAAAGCATGTTCTAAGTATTAACCCTGTTGCCTCTAGGACATTGGAATATCGCGAAGAGCTTGAGCTGATGTGGGGCTGCGTGAAACATGCTGAGGGCGACAACTGGAACAACGAGCACATCACCAAGGAAGGGAACGTGTTCCACTGTCACGTGTGCAACGAACAGCTGGTCAGCCCGTACGACGTGGTGCTGCACGTATACGGGGACGACCACCTGCGAGATCTAGCCACGTACTACTGCACCATTCAGTAGAGCATGTTCTATAAGTATTAACCCTGTTGCTCCTAGGACTCTGGAATATCGCGAAGAGCTGGAGCTGATGTGGGGCTGCGTGAAACATGCTGAGGGCGACAACTGGAACAACGAGCACATCACCAAGGAAGGGAACGTGTTCCACTGTCACGTGTGCAACGAACAGCTGGTCAGTCCCGTACGACGTGGTGCTGCACGTATACGGGGACGACCACCTGCGAGATCTAGCCACGTACTACTGCACCATTCAGTAGAGCATGTTCTATAAGTATTAACCCTGTTGCTCCTAGGACTCTGGAATATCGCGAAGAGCTTGGAGCTGATGTGGGGCTGCGTGAAACATGCTGAGGGCGACAACTGGAACAACGAGCACATCACCAAGGAAGGGAACGTGTTCCACTGTCACGTGTGCAACGAACAGCTGGTCAGCCCGTACGACGTGGTGCTGCACGTATACGGGGACGACCACCTGCGAGATCTAGCCACGTACTACTGCACCATTCAGTAGAGCATGTTCTATAAGTATTAACCCTGTTGCTCCTAGGACTCTGGAATATCGCGAAGAGCTTGAGCTGATGTGGGGCTGCGTGAAACATGCTGAGGGCGACAACTGGAACAACGAGCACATCACCAAGGAAGGGAACGTGTTCCACTGTCACGTGTGCAACGAACAGCTGGTCAGCCCGTACGACGTGGTGCTGCACGTATACGGGGACGACCACCTGCGAGACCTAGCCACGTACTACTGCACCATTCAGTAGAGCATGTTCTAAGTATTAACCCTGTTGCTCCTAGGACACTGGAATATCGCGAGGAGCTGGAGCTGATGTGGGGCTGCGTGAACATCTGGGCGAACTGGACAACGAGCACATCACCAAGGAAGGGAACGTGTTCCACTGTCACGTGTGCAACGAACAGCTGGTCAGCCCGTACGACGTGGTGCTGCACGTATACGGGGACGACCACCTGCGAGATCTAGCCACGTACTACTGCACCATTCAGTAGAGCATGTTCTATAAGTATTAACCCTGTTGCTCCTAGGACTCTGGAATATCGCGAAGAGCTTGAGCTGATGTGGGGCTGCGTGAAACATGCTGAGGGCGACAACTGGAACAACGAGCACATCACCAAGGAAGGGAACGTGTTCCACTGTCACGTGTGCAACGAACAGCTGGTCAGCCCGTACGACGTGGTGCTGCACGTATACGGGGACGACCACCTGCGAGACCTAGCCACGTACTACTGCACCATTCAGTAAAGCATGAATTTCTAGTTTATAGGACACAAGTAGCATAAAAGTAAGGCTACGAAAACAACGACCCGTAGATCCTAGTGGATCCAATATCGCGGCGGTCACATGTTTCCGGTCTCCATCTTGTTTCCGCCAGCCATTTTGTCCGCCATTTTGTTTAAAGACGCCATTTGTCCACCATTTTGTTTCCGGTCGTCATTTTAGTTTTGCCGCCATTTTTGCCACCATTTTGGTCTTCATCTTGTCCGCCATCTTGTACATGTCCTCGTCGCCATTTTCGAATTTTCAAATGTAGCGCCACTTCTTAGCGCGCTCCGCGCGATCCACGCGCTTTAGTATCCAGTTTTGTTACTTTGGGGCTTCATCTGATATATTATTTTAAATTCGTATATATTTCTTATTAAATTTTTCTCTGAAAAAGTTAGCAGTTATGGACGGGCTCGAACCATCGACGTCGACTTTACGAGCCCAGCACTTTAACCACTCGGCTACCGAGACATGTGCATGCCAAGTAATAATCGGTGATACTCATTTAATAGCTTTTGCTAATTGCTTGAAGCCACGCCTCCTTATGACATCTCGCAGGCTACCGTGATATTCAAATACCCTATACCATTCTATGGATCCAAAATGCCGTCACAGCCCGCGTTTTTCAAAATAATACTGTCGCATGTTTCAAAAGGACGTAACCGCCAAAAGCCTAAGTCATAACCCGCGGTATTCAAATAGGTAGCATTCTGTGGATCCAAATTGACGTCACATCAGGCGTTTTTGGATGAGCGAAGCGAAGACTTCAATTTCACCGACCCCCCAAAAAATTTAGCTCGGGTGTTTTTTTTTGTTTTTTTTTGTTTGTTTTTCTGTCTGTTTGTTTGCTCTCTACCGGGCAAACGGCATATGCGATCTGGATGAAAATTGGAGGGGACCTTCGAAATCTCTGAACTTAGACTTGCTACGTTTTTGGGTACAATCGAAGAAATATTTCTCATGAATATCGTACTTTTACGATTTTTTTCGATTTTTAGTGCGATATTTTCGTGACATTTGGTCCGATTCTGACCAAACGGGAAAGGGCTACAACGTTCATATTTCACATGGACATAAGGGTAATGGTGATGTATTGCTTTTTAAAAGAAAAAGTTAGCCAGAATCCATAGAATAAAGGTTTTAATATGAGTTTTTTTTAGGTTTATAATGACAATTTATAAGTAACAATAGAAACTTGACAAAAATCAACAACAATGCGTTCAAAAGGCACTTGATAAGTAAATAGATCCCACGCAATCTAAAAACTCACAAAGAAGCTCATCCATCAACGCGACGGGACAACGCGTTTTCCTAGTTTAAAATAACACTATCACAGAATGTACCAAAGGACGTAACCGCCAAAAGCCTAAGTCATTCTCAGAACCCGTGCTATTAGCATTCTGCGGATCCAAAATTATTACAGCATAATAGTCGAGAATGTCATTATTTTTTGTTAATAAACCAGAAAAAAATCAACGGATGATACCAATTTTAGACTTTTTAACAAAATACAAAATCGTAAAAATAAAAATAAAATCTTGTTTCAAAATAATTTTTAGAAAAGTATAGCTACAGAACCCATTATTTACACCTCCTCCATGACAACTGTGTCAAGTTTCAAACAACTGTGATGTCAGTTAGCCAGGCGAACAAGAATTTGAATAAAACGCATGTCCTATTATATCATTTAACAAAAATATTTGACTTCAAATTTTAATACGTCTTGTGGGATCCTTAAATCCTAGGTGTATGCAGGCTGGATTCCTGTACGTTTTGATAGTCGTGTGCGGGTATCCGATATTTCGGTTCGGGTATTTGGGAGTCGACCCGATGAGCAAAAAAGGTAGGCCTACCTGATTTTCAGGTAAGAAACCAATTTGTTTTGAAAGAATGGTGGAGGTGCCGGTCCACATATTTTTTATTCAAAGCTTGAACAGAATGCCATTTAATCAAAAATGAGAAAATTGATTGGGAGGAAATCATAAACCAACATTATTCACAAGTAAATAATATCCATTTTTACACGCAGTATTATAACGGTAAAGTCTTTAAGATACGGACCGGAAACCTCGAACATTACACGACTGTCAAAACCTCTACCCGCACAAACATGGGAAGCTGAGTAAGTTGCTAAACCCAATTAATCACCAGCCAACAAGTCTAGGTAACAATATTTATTTCTGTATCCTTGGAAATTTACCCCTCTAGGTAGTATGGTATTTTGTATTTTTATTATTTATATATTGATATTACAAAAGCAGCACCGTAGAGCCATATAAATAAATTTAATAAAAACACCTTTTAACTACTCAAGTTGTAATTATTTTATTCTACTCGTGTTCTATTATAATATTTAGGTATTTGTTACTGTATGTTCACAGAATATCGCATTAGTTTATCAAAGTAATATAAACTTAGTTGATTTAAATGTATTGGGCATTGTCCGCATTGAGCTTCAGTTGTTTGAACAGGTTAAAACGTTATGCCCATTACCGAAAACCAATATTTTTTTTCCTATTGCGGTTTTCGATTGTTGTTGTTGTTGTTGTTGTTGTTATTATTGTTAAATGTGCCTTTAAACTCTTATTACTCGTGCATGCTATTCAAACGTGTAAAAATGTGATCAAATCATTTAACTTATTCAAAGCTACAAAGCATTAACTGAAAAAACAATGTGATATATGTAATGTAATTAATCTTAAATTATTGTGTTATTAATACATCGTTGTTATAATATTACTATTTCAAATGTTTAATTAACTGTAGAATTCATTGTTGTGTCTGCATCTATGTAATTTGATTTATTTAGTTGTTCTTTGTAAACCAGTTTATTAACTGAATAGGCTAGACGCGTTAAATAATTAATTAAATAAATAAATCACTAAATTCTGAAATATCTGTTCATGTATGTTCGAGATTCATCACTCACTCCATGAGTCTGAGCATTAAAACACAGATGCTGCCGGCAATGCAAATATTATTGGATGAGCGTAGCGAGCGTAGCGAGCGAAGCGAAGATTCCATTCTGCTACACTGGAGAAAAAAATCCGGAATGTTTTTTTTTTTCTTTCTTTTTTTTTGTATTTTTGTCTGTTTGTCCACACGATTCCGGCTAAACCAATACTCCGATTGCGATGAAATTTTATGGAGGCCTTCGAAATCTCTGAACTTAGAACTGCCACGTTTTTGAGCGCAATCGGAAATTTTTTTCTCATGAAAATCGCAATTTTACGATTTTTTTCGATTTTTTAAACATTTCTTCGACTTATAACACCTACATGCTTTATCCGATTATAATGATTTTTGCACAGAACCTTTATTTTATGAATTAAGATATTCTTGTGAAATTTGAGCGCAATTGAAAAAATATTTATCATAAAAATCGAAATTTTACGGGTTTTTTCTTTTTTTAAACAATTCTTTGACATATAACACCAACATGCTTTATCCGATTGAAATGATTTTTAGCAGAACCTTACATAAAATTCATAAAATAATTAATATATTATTGTTAAATTTGAGCGCAATCGAGAAATTATTTCTTATAAAAATTTCAATTTTACGATTTTTTTAAAACAATTACGATTAATTTTAAAAAAATTAAAAAAATAAAGTTATTTTTTTTTATTTAAATAATTTAAAAAAATTCAATTTTATAATGATTTTTCCACAGAACAACAGAAAATTCGCATAACACATGGCAGCTCAATGCACCAATTACGCTCATCCAACAACGCGGCGGGACTTAAGCGTTTTCCTAGTTTTAACAGACATAAATGTTCCAGTTAAAAACTCAACCAGCAAACGTAAAATCCTAATCCAAGATTTATCATACTATCTGTCTTTTAGGTCGCAATCTTACAAAGGTTTAATCTCAAAATCTGTCTTTAATTTTCAAAACATTATAATACTATATATTAATTATTAATTAATAACTCATAGTATTATTATAAAAGCTAGTTGTAAAAAAAGTAGTTTAAATATCAATTTACAATTTTATATCATCATTCAATAATAACACCAGTAGAAAATGTATCAAACACAAACTCATAAAGTAAGATTATGAGATCTAGAACTTAATATTCTGTAAGTATTTGTATTTTGTATTTGCGAGCACGTCAACCGTTGGGTAATAATAATACATCACGTTCAATGGTGACGCCACAAGTTATACCCTTCTCTAACATGTTACGCTTATATTAACAAACTTTGTAAAATGATGCTCTACATGTTGTGATAGCCTTTCAATGTTATAATTATATTTGATGGATGTTATATGAAAATGATGTTGGTAAAAATATGGTTGTAAAAGTCTTATTAAATATTTAATTGCAATTACCAGTATATTCTGTATATTATCCTTATCCCATTTTATATACATAGCACTCTTACCGATATTTTGAAAGTCAAAGGAAAATGGCTGAAAGTTGATTGAATGAAAGAGGAGAGGAACTTGAACAAAAAAGAAAAAAAATTGTACGGGACAATAACTCCCTTTTTGAGTTTTGACCATTATATGCAAATTTTGGGCCAATAAGAAAAGTAAAGTTCTAGGTGCAATACTTAATTTTGAGCTATGATTTTTTATTATTGTTTAAACGCAGATTTATCTCCGCTTCGAGTAAAGGGGAAAATAATTTTCTGAAATAACGTTCGACGTGCGATTTTTTTGTCACATGGTACAAATGAGAGTTTTGAACCGGTCGATGAAAAAAATCGTACATCAAACGTTGTTTCAAAAAATTATTTTCCCTTTCACTCGTAGCGAAGACAAAAGGTGTTTTAAACATTCAAAAACCAAATCATAGCTCCAAATTAAGTATTGCACCTAGAACTTTACTTTTCTTATTGACCAAAAATTTGCATATAATAATATGATAATAATAAAAATGGCTGCTATTGTCCCATAAAAAAATATTTTACTTTATTTTTATTTAAGCTCCTCTTACACATTCAGCTATTTTCTTTAGACTTTCAAAATATCGGTTAGTGTACGGAATAGCTTCTTATTTTTCTATTGTTGGATAATTGCCTTTAGTCAAGCGGATTAAAGGAAAATACAAGAACAATTAGGGGTTTTGTGGTAGAGGGCTGAATTTTGGATTGTATACTCAGAACAATATTATAAGAAAATTGCCTCGAGGAGCCATGAAAAATCCATCCGGTTAAGGGGGTGGAAGGGGGTGAAAAAATGGCATTTTTCAAATATTCAAAAATTCAAAAATCAAACTAAATTTGATCCTAAGATTACAAAATTATTACATATTGTAGATAAAGGTCCAAATTTTAATAAAAAAAATATATATCACCATATATGTATATCTTACCAGATTTTGCACCCTTTGTATTTTTTTCACAAATTTACCCACTGTGCTGGGAGGATTAGCCTACCAGTCACGGGTTAAGTGATAGGGCCGTGAATTTTGTCTAAAACACTCAGAAGAATGATCTCAGAAAAATGGCCCGAGGAGCCCTCAAAAAAGTTGCTTGCTTATAGGAGAAAGGGGGGTTTTACTAAAAGGGGTTGATAAAACTAAAATAAAGAAATCCGCATTCAAATATTATATTTAGAACGCCATATTAATGTGTATTGTAGATTAAGGTCTAAACTTTAATTTAAAAAATTAAAATATCACCATATATGTAAATCTGATCAAATTATGCGCCCTTTTCCCATTTTCATAAATTTCCTCAATATTGCGAAAGTGTATCGTGCGACCACTCTTTTTGTCACAAATTCTCCGAATATAACGAATTCGGATATTATCTACAATATGTAATAATTTTGTAATCTTAGGATCAAATTTAGTTTGATTTTTGAATTTTTGAATATTTGAAAAATGCCATTTTTTCACCCCCTTCCACCCCCTTAACCGGATGGATTTTTTCATGGCTCCTCGAGGCAATTTTCTTATAATAATGTTCTGAGTATACAATCCAAAATTCAGCCGTCTACCACAAAACCCCTAATTGTTAGGCTAATCCGCCTAGCTACTTGCAGTTATAGCGTCCCTAATACGTTGCTGGACTTGGAAGAGAGAATTTGACTTCAATCTGACTACTATGAGAAAATATGTTTTGGTGACCCTAGAAATCTATGAACTTGCAGAAATGTAAGCAATTGTTTTTAAGTACCTACAACCAAATAATTATTTCTTTTAAAAATCAAACTAATACGATTAATGATTGCAATTAGAAATGCAGCGAGATGGCCAAATATGCTCATCCATCAACGTTACTAAAAGAAACGTTCTAGTTTTTTTTAATGACTTTGACTTGGTCCAATTTTGTATAACACTCCTTAGATTTTTTAACGAAGATATGCACTGTTCTTTTCACACAAAAGTTTTGAGGGACTTGTTGAATATCGATTCTTTAAAATTTGATTTCTTATCAGAGGGTTCTGACAACAGAAGTAGTATGGGTGGAAGCCCCCCCCCCCCCCCACCCTCCCGGCCACTCGCAAAACAATCGATGTAACCGAGTTCGTAAATGATTTATTTAGTCCAAGCGGACAAGTATTGATTTACAACTAGTGGTATGTAGCGCACACGAATAACTTGGGAAAAACTGGTGAGAATATACAGAGGAATCCACAGATGTACTACATACATGCATACTATATGGAACATGTTAAAACATATTTAGAAACAAACATTTGCCATTCTTCAGATTACTAAGTATAGGTTTATTGGCTATACCGTAAATTTCGGTTTTGAAATCGGTTTAAAAGTTTATTACCAACTTTTCGTAGGACGTAGATTTATCTGATAATTTTAATTTTGGCTAATTGGATGAGCGTAGCGAGCGTAGCGAGCGAAGCGAAGATTCCATTTCACTACACTGGAGAAAAAAATCCGGAATGTTTTTTTTTTTTTTTTTTTCTTTTTTTTTTTTTCTGTATTATTGTGTGTTTGTCAGCACGATTCCGGCTAAACCGATACTCCAATTGCAATGAAATTTTCTGGAGACCTTCGAAATCTCTGAACTTAGAACTGCCACGTTTTTGAGCGCAATCGAAAAATTATTTTTCATTAAAATCGCAATTTTACGATTTTTTTCGATTTTTTTAAAATTTCTTCGACATATAACACCTACATGCTTTATCAGATTTTAATGAGTTTTTCACAGAACCATAATTTTATGAATTCAGATATTTGTGTGAAATTTAAGCGCAATCGAAAAATTATTTCTCATGAAAATCAAAATTTTACGGGTTTTTTCTTTTTTTAAACAATTATTTGACTTATAACACCTACATGCTTTAACCGATTGTAATAATTTTTTCACAAAACCTTAATTTTATGAATTAATATATTCGTGTGAAATTTGAGCGCAATCAAATAATTATTTCTTATGAAAATCGCAATTTTACGATTTTTTTCTTTTTTTAAATTACGATTAATTAAAAAAATTAAAAATTAAGTTTATTTTTTATTTAATTTAAATTAATTTTAAAAAAATCTTCAATTTAGTAACGATTTTTTCACAGAACAACAGAAAATCCGCATAACACGTATGGCAGCTCAATGCACCAATTACGCTCATCCAACAACGCGGCGGGACTTAAGCGTTTTCCTAGTTAATGCTAAATCTAGTCATCAATGCTATTTGTTCCTAATTTGTGTCAAAATGGCATTGTTATTGCAATTTTCCCATAGAGAGATGATTTTAGCTTGATTATGAAGAAAATATTTATAAAGTTTGAATTTTAGGTGTATTTACATGGCATTTTAATTTTTTCCAACGTCTAACGTCCAAAGGGGAAATGTGAATGTATGATACCAGTGAATGATTGATATTTAATAATTAATACTATTTACTATTCACTATCTATGCTACAAAAGTGAAATATTATTGCTTTTTTTACGGGGCCTTTTATATATAGGATATATTAATCTGTATTGTATGCCTAATGTCTAATATTCAGTAGTTTTAAAGGTTTAACCCTTTCATTAGCGAATTAAAAGTCTTAATAATTCCGTTTTCCCTAAGTATTTTGGTGGGTATTTGGTAAGTATTAAGCTATTTTCAAAATTTTTGGGATTTGGAATAAAATCATAACTTTTGGTTAAAATTAAAATTTGAGGTGCATTCCTAAAACTAGTTTTTGGATGAGCGTAGCGAGCGTAGCGAGCGAAGCGAAGATTCCATTTCACTACACTGGAGAAAAAAAATCCGCGATGTTTTTTTTTTTTTTTTTTTCTTTTTTTTTTTCTGTTTGTATTATTGTGTGTTTGTTAACACGATTCCGGCTAAACCGATACTCCAATTGCGATGAAATTTTATGGAGACCTTCGAAATCTCTGAACTTAGAACTGCCACGTTTTTGAGCGCAATCGGAAAATTATTTCTCATGAAAATCGCCATTTTACGAATTTTTTCGATTTTTAAAATAGTTCTTCGACTTATAACACTTACAGGCTTAATTCGATTGTAATAATTTTTTCACAGAACCTTACTTTTATGAATTTAGATATTCGTGTAAAATTTGAGCGCAATCGAAAAATTATTTCTCATGAAAATCGAAATTTTACAGGTTTTTTTCTTTTTTTAAACAAGTCTTTGACTTATAACACCTACATGCTTTATCCTATTGTAATGAATTTTTCACAGAACCTTAATTTTATGAATTAATATATTTTTGTAAAATTTGAGCGCAATCGAATAATTATTTCTTATGAAAATCGCAATTTTACGATTTTTTTATTTTTTTTAAAATTAAAAAAATTAAAAAATAACGTTAATTTTGTATTTTTTTAATTTAATTTAAAAAAATTATTCGACTTTGTAATAATTTTGTCACAGAACAACAGAAAATCCTCATAACACAATCATGGCAGCTCAATGCACCAATTACGCTCATCCAACAACGCGGCGGGACTTAAGCGTTTTCCTAGTTTAATGAACTTTTTCATATTTTAAATTTTGTGTATATCTCAAATAACAGCAGTGCTGGAAATGTATTACTTTAATTTATTACAGATGTGTATTTTCAATCTTTTCTAAAAAAATTAATTGGGAAAAAAGCATTTTAAAAAATGAGGTAAAAGTAAAACAGAAAAATCTTAAATTTACCCGCATAAAAATTTTGAACTTTCTGTTGCCATATGGCTACGGTGGTAACGAAAGGGCTAAGGATTACTTTGATGTGCAATTCTGTTCACAATTTAAAACAAAACTAACGATAAACAACGTTGATGATGTCGGCGCCAACATTTTTGTTATGTCCCCCACCGAAACTGAGTTATGTGACTGAGTAAGTATAGACTCTGAATACGAATCTATTTATTTATTTATTTACAGGAAAACACAAACAATCAACCATCATCGCGGCTGTCATTAGCGTTTGCAGATCACTTCACACAACTAGCGAATAATATTTGCTCGACTACACGGCACCTCCACCATATAGCAGAATTTTTTAAATTTACTAACTATAATTAATTTTCGTGGCTAATAATTAATTTATATTATGCAATTAGTGTATCGAACTTTCTAACTCTGGTGAATATTAACTCGAAAACGATAAAAACAAGGCTGATTTACACTATTATGTCCTTTTGACTTTTTTCTTTTCTTGTGTCCTAAAATTCATTGTTGTAAACAGACAAAATAGACTAAAAAAATTTATATTAATGGTATTCGAATCGTCAACTCCTAACCAAAGTATTCTTGAATATGATTCTAATATCTTTTAGAGAAATCATTTTTGGTGGAGGTGCCGGGTTCAAGATCACACTAATTGTGATTTGTATCAGGTTTAAAAAAAGAAGTAAATAATTTTTTTTTCTTTTTCTGAAATACGTGTCGAAGTGATTGAATTGTCGCCATGTCCATGTTTTAAAAATCTGATATGGAAACAACATTAAATTAAAATAAAATGGTTCATTAAAAAGAAAGAGATCATGATTTAATTTAATTTCAAAATTATCATCTACTTCTTGATACAACCAATAATAATAAAAAAAAGTTAGCTGGTTTGATCCCCTTTACGTGCAATCCTGAAAGTAAACAAAAACCATAAATCTATCCAGACGAGTCCTACTCAATAGTAGGGGTGGGGGGCTCAATCTGGAGAATTTCAAAAACCATAACAGCTACTTTTCAGTGATTTACATGTGAACAAAATAAATATTTCACTTGTCCACTTCCCCCAAAGAATAAAAAATGGTGGAAATAATGAAGGCATCAGAGATTTAGGAAGGATTATTTTTCTTAACAAATTCACACACATTAAATAAATATAACACATAAATGGATTACTGTATTTGACAGCTGAGGAAGGAAAGTTATTAGATGGGTTTTCTTCTGGAGAACAAACCTGCAGCTGATAGCTAGCTGTTATTCATACTAAAATTAAACCGGCGGCATATATAACAAAAATACGGTGGGAATTAACCATGTTGTAGGCGAACTAGAAACGCATATTGCGGATAGGACAATTTTATTATGAAGGGATGTCCTAACGCTCGAGGAAAACCCAAGAAAAAACTTCAACGGGATTCAAACCAAATCAGAGTCAAGCGCTTATAGAGCTTGAGTTAATAGGTTTGTTCGTTCTTACACATTTTGGTGAAATGAGCCATTTTGGTCCGTTCGTTCGCTTCAGTGTTAAAACTGGCACTCAGAGCCTAGAAGCCAGTCCGCGAACGAACAAACCTATTATATTGTTTGTTGCGGTATATGTAGAACAATGTAGGGTGCATCAAGTGTGATTAATGATTATATGCGTGTGGATATACAACAAGGGGACTCAAAACACTAAAAAGTGTAGATAAACAAATGTTTGCAAGAAACTAGGAAGTTGGTAACATGGATTTATTGGAGACATGTACAGTAATCATGAGTGATCAAATACATTCCAACGAAACAAATAGTTAGCCTAATGTACATTAAATTAAACCAGGTATGATTATTGTAACAATACGTTGTTGGTAGGTTGCCAGAAGGTAGACCGTAGAAGGGTTGCCAACTGTAAGAATAAACACCGTTTGTGGAGGAGAGTCAAGGAGTAGATCGGAACAATACTGAAAGAAAGGAGATGATTCCTGATTAGTAAGAGAATTGTCAGTCAAACAAGTTGAATGGATGCACAGTTTATTTCACAACGACATACGGAACTATTCTGATCAATTCGAGTCAAATGGGAAGAGATTTGAATCACAGCTGCACACGTTTTAGATTCTTAACAAAAATATAACAAGACAAGGTCTATACAGTCGTCAATTTCAATATTTAGGGTGCATTGCTACCCCCAACACATTGCAGCAACAATGTGACAAACCGTACGCACTTACGATATTAAAGTAACGCATGTGTTGATCCACATGTACCTTACAATTATTCAAAACTTGTAAAAGTTGACTTGAGCCTTGCGAAATTATTTTACTTATAGGTACGTAACTGTACTTTGAATGTATAATTACTAAATTGTGATTATTTCATGGAAGTTTTCATAGGTTTTGCATTACAGATTTATTTTCACTGATACGTGATTTGAGTTTGAAGAATCAGATCTCGGGGGTCTATTTACTAACTCATGACGACAGTTGCTCATCGACAGCGACAACTTGGTAAATAGAATAGAGCGTCAGTCTCGACATTTCTGCGTGCCAGTGGCTTAAGGCTATTGTACCGCCTCTGGCCGAAAATTTGAAAGTCGAAGAAACATGTCTGAAAAGTTTGCTGACTGAAAGAAGGCCTTTAAAATAACAGAAAAAAAATGTGAATTTTTTTGGGCGGGACATAACCTCACTTTTGGAAATTATAATTAGATTTTTGGACAAAAGTGTGATATACAAGACTAGTTCAAAATTAAATTTTGAGAATCGGTTTTCTGGACATAGTTTCTAAACACCTTTAGCTACAACTTGACTATAGCTAGAAACGTTTTCTGAAAATAACAGTTGGTGTACGAATTTTTTTGTCAAACGGTACAAAAACTCGTATTTGTACCGTTTGACAAAAAAATTCGTACACCAACTGTTATTTTCAGAAAACTATTTTAGATATAGTCAAGTTGTAGCTAAAGGTGTTTAGAAACTATGTCCAGAAAACCGATTCTCAAAACTTAATTTTGAACTAGTCTTGTATATCACACTTTTGTCCAAAAATCTAAATGTAATTTCCAAAAGTGAGGTTATGTCCCGCCCAAAAAAATTCACAATTTTTTTTTCTGTTATTTTAAAGGCCTTCTTTCAGTCAGCAAACTTTTCAGACATGTTTCTTCGACTTTCAAATTATCGGCCAGAGGCGGTACAATAGCCTTAATGTTGCCTCTGTGGTTCTATTTACCTAATGACTAATGAGTTGTCTCTGTCCTTTGACAAGCTATCACAAGCGTTATTGTATTAACAAAGTTGTAGCGTGTATACGTGTTGGTAAATAGACCGCTTGGGAGTACACAATGAAACAAAAAAGAAAGCAAACTAACAAACCCAACGTTTTAAATCCCTTCAAGACAATTATTTTCTAAGAGAGTTCTTTATAATTTCTGCATTTTCCCATTCTGTTAAACCTGTAAAAATATTGTGCTACAATGATACTATTCTAGTTAGTTGACAACACAGAAGTGCATTACAACACCCGAGACTAGACTACCTACATTGAACGAACAATTAAACAACATGATTCAGTTAGTGTTACTCGTACAATATTTTCAATGGACTTGAACATTTATGCTGAAGGGTCCCACTCCATTTCATTTCACACTAGGTACTAGGGATGGGACTTGACATCGATTATTCGATTCGACATCGATGTCGAAGCAAAATTGGCTTTCGACTTGACATCGATCTGGCATCTTTAAAAAAAAAGTTTTTTGAAGGAAAAACTGATTTTGGAATAATGTAAAAACCATATATTTTTAAAAAAGGGAAAAAAAATTTAAAAAATTTGATGTCAATTTTTTTTCGATGTGATGTCGAAATTATTGGTTTGACATAGATTACCCAACCCTACTACGCACCAATGAGAAAAATAGATTATTAAATACCAGGGCAGTTACACAAAAAAGTTTACAAATTCCTATTTCAGTAGTACGCTACAGGTACGCAAATAATTATCTATCGGTGTTAATCGACAAGTTGTAAATAAAAATAAATAAATAAATAAATTGTATTTAGAGTCTACCCACTCAGTTATATAACTGATACTCAGTAACTAACTTGTTATAACTTGTTAGTTTGTCTGTTGTTAAATGGAGTGGAACGTTTTGTAGCTTACGGCGGGAAAACACAGGTAGTCACATCACATCACATCGCCTGTACAATAATTAGAGGACCCTCGCGAAAACATAAATAAATACAAGCGTGGAAGTTAAAAAGTTAACGAGTCGGAAGGGTTTAGTTGTTGAAACGAGTTAACATTTTCAAAAATTGACTAGTTTTTTTTAGAAAATGAGAGAAAATAGTTTTCTTAGTAATAATTTTGGAAGCTCGTGAAAGAGACAAATATTTGAAATGTTCTCTAATTGGGCCAAAACCATATTCTTACTTGACGTACTGGTGCAAATTACAACCCCGTCCGATAACTGGTGGAGCATGACCGGCTGGGTTGCAGGATGCCAGAGTCAAGCCTACGCAGGCAAGCTTGTACGGTAAGGAAGAACAGAATCAACGACATCTTTTCAGTTGTGAAAGAACTAAGTCTGAACTTGGTGCAATGCCAGATGTCATGAGGAATGTAGGCCTTCAAAGGGAATCCTGTCTCTATTAGATTCATATGACAACCAGAGTAAAATTGATTTAAATTAGTGATGACATCGGGTACCCGGAAATTGGTTCCGACTTTTCACACCGGTTCCATTATATTATATTTTATATTATTATATTATATATAAAAAAAAATCAACAATGTGTTGTTTAAAATCTGTAATAAATAATTGATAATTAAGATTTAAAATTGCATTTCATTTGGTACGTAACTACCAAGGATACTATTATACACTTCGTTGGGGTAACTACGTATCAACCTTCTTCTTTTCTCACCGATTGTGAAGTTATTCAGCTATGCTAGGCCCATCCTACTCCAGATCGCACAATAGGCTACGCATGTTCAAGGACGCGCGCATTGTTTGAACATTGAAGAATGATATTCAAGGCCACTTTTGACCTGCTGATTGTAAATTGTAACCAATAAAAAAAAAACTTTTTGAAGAATTGGTTCCGGAGTGCAGGAACCGGTACGAAATTTTTGGACTCGATGTCATCACTAATTTAAATCAGATTGTTTTTATTTAATAAAATCATTGATTAAAATCAAAACCTACAAAATGTGTAGTTAATCGATTGATATCTTGCCAAGGTGGCCTATACAGTGCTAGCCCAATTAAAACATTGTTAAATAATAATAAATAAATAAAATTGAATTAAGAGTCTACCCACTCAGTGACATAACTGATTTTCAGTGGGGGACAGTAAACTAAAGCGACCAAGCCAACCCTGTAGGATTTCATTGTTTTAAGGACAAACCTTATCCTACTCACACAAAAATTCAAAATCGGCTACCCTATAAATATAATAGGCCTATGCTGCTAAGTTTTATGCAGCACATTGGACACGAGTTTGCTTTTAAGGCTATTCCACCGCGTTTTTCTATTTTCCAAAATATGCTACTAAGTTAAAATATAGTGAATGGCTTTGAAACATGGCTATTTTAGAAAATCAAAAATATTTTTTCCAAATTTTTCTGATCCGGTACACGGCCAATATAGCCACCTCAAAATAATTTCAAACTTCAATTCGCCAGGGCACACCATTCAACGTACGGTGTTGTGCTTTTGTGACATTAATTTTTAACTGTTTTTCTATGGACTGACTGAGAGAAAACAGATTTATTTTAACAATTGTCTTTCCAGCGAATTTTTTCGTTTGGCGGTATTTTTTACCGATTTGTACCGCCAAACGAAAAAATTCGCAGGAAAGACAATTGTTAAAATAAATCTGTTTTCTCTCAGTCAGTCCAAAGAAAAACAGTTGAAAATTAATGTCACAAAAGCACAACACCCTACGTTGAATGGTGTGCCCTGGCGAATTGAAGTTTGAAATTATTTTGAGGTGGCTATATTGGCCGTGTACCGGATCAGAAAAATTTGGAAAAAATATTTTTGATTTTCTAAAATAGCCATGTTTCAAAGCCATTCACTATATTTTGACTTAGTAGCATATTTTGGAAAATAGAAAAACGCGGTGGAATAGCCTTAAGACACAATGACCAGTCCCTCGTGTGATTTCTGGTCAATAAAGTTGTTTTTAGTTTAAAAGTCTGGGCATGGGTCACAATTTGTTGACTTAAATTATTAAGCTTGCCAATTCAAACATTAAAATATTGTATCCATAATAATATTAAAACTTAGAAAATTGTGGTGGTGTCACTTAGGACGTGTTTGAACTATATTCTCATTCTTATGGCGTTTCCCATTGACCGCACTCAGGTGGCCCTAGTGCGAACCGAATCGTCACTTGTCTCTTCATTTGTTCAGTGTTGAGTATGTTATTCAAGTGGAGGTCGACAACAATGACATCTCTGCATTCGCCGAGTGCATGCCAATGGAAAATGCCATTATTCTCAGTCTCGGTACTGGAAGTGTAACTTTTGGTCGTTTCTTGATGGGAGTATCAATAATGGTATCAATATCAAAACAAACAAGACGAAAAGCCCGTAGAGTTGACACATGCAGGGGGCCGACTGATTGCAATCTTAACAATACTAGTGTTAACATAAGTTTCCATACCAAATTTGACTCTGTACTATTTATTACTATTATTATTAATCAATTACATTTTTTAATAACTTATTTGGTTACTCAATGTGATTTGGAAGTGTTTTATTTAGATCGTCTCCCGAGGCCGCTATGTTTAGTAATTTAAGAAAGAAAAGGAGTGTGTTTTTTTCATTTATACTAGGTTTCATTCACGTTCTCAGTCTCGATCTGGACCCTTCTTACATTGCTTCTGACGTCACCGAATATTGATGAGTGATGAAGTCAAATTGAGAATGAGAATGAGGGTGTGTCTGAAAATATTTCAAGTCTAGGTCCAAATTCAAATCCACGCTTACAACGTAGAAGGTACAATTATCGTCAATGGCAATGAAGCCTGTCTGAAAAGTCTAATTCTAGGTCCATTCTTGGTCCAAGTCGGCAAATGGACCGAGCAATCGAAAGTGTACACTCGTTTTAGGTCCGGTTCAAAATGGCTGACGGTGACAATGAGCGAAACAACAAATGAATGCATTTTTAATTGGAGGTAAACATTGAAGTTGCATTTGTTTTTATCACATATTTAATTGTTTTTACTAGATGTACAAATAGTTTTTATTATGCGAATACTTTACGGAGGACTATAGAATGCACACCTAACCCTACTTTAGGTAGTGTTGACTTTTCACGTCAGGTAGCTCTACTGTAGGCTAGTATAGGACGTTAACATTGAGTTGGACTTGGGACATAATTCAGACACACCCTAAGAATAAGCCACACTTTTCATTTTCAAGCAATCGGACACATCCTTAGCCTATAGTCATTGGTAGAGATGTACAAAAATGGTGATAACGAAATTCACGATTTTTATTTAAGTTGCAATAATCCCTTCAAATTCAGTTTGCACATAAATCATCTGAATTCAGTGAATTGTGATTGAATGGTACCAATTACCAATTCGCGAATTTTCACGATATTTTAGTAGATACCACGAACCAGTGGCAAAATTAGCAATTATGTCTTTAAACGCGAATTAGGTCAGGAAATTTCCAACAATTTTTTCCCAAAGTTTTGGTGGAGGTGCCGGGTAGGTAGTCGAAATTAAAGTAATACTGGCTGGTATATATGGTGGAGGTGCCGGGTCATACAACGCGATTGTGAGATTGTAATAATCGTTTGTACGCGAGTAAGCTCAAAATACTTCATATCAAAATATCGACATTACACAAAAAATGCACACAATTTCGTAATTTTGGTGGAGGTGCCGGGTAGTCGAAATTATTCCTGGTAAAAACCGTCGGAAACTTTGAAAACTGAAGGCTGAAATTGAGCTTACAATTTAAACTGATTTTCACTCTTATGTGCTTGTATTTCTTTTAAATGGTACAGGACTGATAATTTTAAACTAGGTAGTCGTTTTTTTGTGCATTATTAAATTGTTTTTTTTTTTTTGTAAATAACGAAAAATCGCGAATTTTAATTTTTAAGGCGCAAATTTTCAAACTTTAAAAAACATTTTTGCACATATATCTCTAGGCCTACTCATTGGGTTAATTCATTTGTCAATAAATACCGTACCACATTAGGCCTAATTGGTTTGTTTTGGCCTATTTTGTTTAATAACTAGGGCCTACCTAGTAAAACAGACAAAATGAAAATAAGTGCAATATTTACTGATTCAAAGGGAATTTAAAAAACAAAAACATTGATTCAAATCCAATTACTATTCCAATTCAATTAAAATAAATCACAATTTTTTAATTAAAAAAAATCAGGAACCATGACGACAACACACGATGGCTGAGTAGGCCGATTAAGGGCATATGAAAAGAAGAAATAAGTGATTCAGAATAGATCCTTAATTATTTAATATTTTTAATATCTTATCTCGTTTGACATTGCAAATGTGCGTTCCTCATAAAGCCTTCTTTGCCCAAACTCATCAATTCTGTTTTCTCAGGATGGATGCTCACACTAAAGTACTATACAGAGGGGACTCACAACAAAGTGCATTCACAAATTAGGTACCAGGTACCTATCATTGGCATTGCTTTTAATTTTTTAGGCATTTTTAGGCCTAGATTTTTTGTATACTACATATACATTTATTTACTTCATTAATCCACATTTGTTTACAAAACAATCAACAATGAACAAACAGCATATTGAAGGTGACGTCTCAGAATGACTGGTTAGACCTTGCTCGATAGTCGATACGTAAGCAGTTACTTTTATGTGTCCGGTTGGTGACATTGGGTATTTATTTACTTAATCAGACTGGGATAGGGTGAATGATTTAATTTTTAACCTTGCATGTATTGACTATTGAACTGATCTTGATGCGATCTTTGATCAGAGGCGGATTCGCCTAGATTCTTATCAAACCCTAATTGATACTTTTTATTACTATAAGCCTACCTTGGGCACGTTAAATTAAATTGATCGGAAAGTAGTATTTCTTATGTCAACTACACGCAAATTTTTAAATTTTCAGAAGACAAACTCATTTAAACATTTTTACCTGGTAGGCCAAAATCCTAATTAATCAAAATGATACATCAGAATTAGAGCAAGAAAATTACTTGCTAGTGAATTATTTGTTTCATGTACAAGTCAATATTTAATTTAGTGCAATTGATGCTTCAATCACGCATCATGCACTTAGCTGTGTTGCAGGGTACAGTCAGTGACTACATTTCTGCTGGCTTTGAAGCACTCAATGTGGGTCACAGGTCTAATAGGGAACAGATGAATCCGGGGGTTTACTCTGAATATTTATGAAACAGTAAACTGTCAAAATAGTCCAACAAAAATCACGTCAATAGACCAAGTTACACAAAGGCCTACAAAAAAAACACAAATAATAAAATCTGCAAACTGATACGTAGATGTACATGTCTACTCAGAAAGCTTTTATACAAAATCCGAGTACATCAATGTTATTCTCTCATCGACTCAATATGATACCTACTTTCTAAACTAAATATGGTGTCACTAACCATTAAGCATTAGATGTTCTAAACTAGAAATTGATTAATATGCCTAGTAGAAATGAAAGTAACAAAATCTTTGAAAATATAATTTTATTTATTTTGAATGTTTTTTTAAATACGCAGAAGGAGAGCTACGTCACTCATAACTCCCCTTATTAGTTTTAAGCTCGTTGAAACCCCTTCAAAGGTTGTCAATTTCACTACCTAGCCTCTGCCTACCTAATATAATAATTGAATCTCAACACACGCTCACTGTAAGTTCACTCAACGTCGCACCGCATGAGAGTCGTAAACTTTAACAACACGTAACACACAGCAGTGGAAGTGCTGTTCACACGAGACAATATCCAACATGAGTATTATATAGGTCATAGTATTTACGATTTAAATATCGTAAGACCTAAATAAAAATATGTTGATATTAGGTAAACGAAAAATATAAACACTCCCAAGGCCAAAAATCAAGGCCGCGAGCGCCGAAAGTCGTGTTGTCTGCGATCGTAGTCTTCCCTCCCCCTCTTGTGCCCCCCCTGCCTGGGAGTGCGAGGTTGCGACTGTGCGCGTCTGTGCGAGCGCTTCCTCTCCAGCTGCTCGCGGAGGTCGATGGTTTCCGTGCAGGCGGGAACGTCGCAGAACGCCTCTGGCTGCGTCCCGGGCGCGATGATGTTGCGGCGAACGTCCATGCAGGGGGAACGCTGGTCGTGCTTCCAGATGCACTTGGTACAGAGGGGGTGCGACACGTGGCGACACTCCCAACAGCCGCTAGCGTACTTGTTGCTTGGACGGCCACACTGCAACAAACAGACAGGTTTTATCAATGATTCTGGGAGAGGATTGATATATATTTAGGAGTCACTGATGAGAGTTTACGCACCCTGCTTTTTGTAGGCCTATATTCCGGGTAAACAGAAAACATAGGCCTAGGCCTACTTTGAATATTTTGCATGAATATTACAATTAGAGATGTTCAACGATATTTTTTTCAGTATCGATATCGGCGCAATTTTGACGATATCGTATCGCAATATCGTAATTTTAAAAGTAATATCTATAGCTATCGCAATATTGAATTTTTTCAACCGTGAAAATGATGATTTTTCATGTGATCGTAAATGCTAGTCTTGTGTGCTTGATATTGATGGGATATTATAAAGGTCATCGAGATTTTCAAGTGAATCTACTTGAAACATGTTTTATACCTCATAATAAATAATGATCGAACTCGGAGAGTGTAAAGATAACGAGCCGCGTTGTCGATGTTGTCACTGGGACGGGAGCAACTTGACTGAAGTCCCATGCAGCGCGCTACGTGAATCGAGAGCAAGGTTGGAGGGAGGTGCGCGCGCATTGGCTAGGCGCTGGCGGGCGATCGTAGCGGAGAAGTGAGAGGAGCATTTCGCTGAACAGCAGAAATGTGTAGCAGTGCAGACCGCAGCGGGACATTTAACATCGAGAATGATAAAGCTACGATATGGCGATATTTACGATATGACAGCGGGGTATTGATATCGAAAATAGGCTCAATTTTTACGCGATATTGATATATCGTTGAACATCTCTAACGAGTAATAAATATTGATTGATCTAGTTGCCTCAGAAATGAAATTTCTTAGAAGTGTATTGGGGTTAACTAAAATGGATAAAGTGAGAAGTAGTGTGATAAGGAAGGAACTGGGTGTTGAAAGTTTGAGGTGGCGTATTGGAAGGGAGCGACTGAGATGGTTTGGACACATGAAAAGGATGGAAAATGAAAGAATACCAAGAAGAGAATTTGCAAGGTTAACAGGGAATAAAAGAAAAGTAGGAAGACCAAGAGATAGGTGGATAGACCAAATTAAACAAAGCGTAGAAGAGAGAGACGTATCTTGGGTAGATGTAGAATTGGGAAGATGGTGGGAAGATCGGAAGAAATGGAGAGACTTGGTAAAAATGCAGCAGGATATGGAAGAGTTGTCCGATGAAGAGGAGGCTGAAGTAGTTGTGTCAGGTTTGGCTAACCGGCAGCTAAGAGCCAAAATAGCTTGAATAAATGGAGCAAACGCTCCCCCCAACCTGAACACTAGTTTGGAAATGGGGAAGGATATAAAAAAAAAAGAAATAATCTTTAAGATACACTAGTAGGCCTACCATAGCAGGAGACTTGGGAGGCACTACAGAGAGAGCTGCAAGATGTGGATGAGAATAGGATGGTTGTGGTAGGATAGAAAGAAGAGGGAAAGTTTGGTTGCTAAACCCTGAGCTGACCCTGCCAGAAGCAGGAAATGGCAATGGATAATGATGATGATGAGTAGGCCTACTCACATTCCTAATTAATTCTACAATTTTTACAATCAACTTAGTGATATCTCTGTAACTTAGGCCTACTAGATTCTTGTTCGTGCCCTACCTGTAGACAGATCTTGTTGGGGCAGCTAGGCTCGCCGTGTCCGGCCTCCCCACACATGTGACACTTGGTGATGCGCCGCGGCTCCGGACAGTTGGCAGCGGGGTGGCCGAAGCGCCAGCAGTTGAAGCAGCGCACGCGACGGAACGGACCCTGAAGCGGGACAGGACCGCGACGATCCTCCCACGAGATCCGCCACAGGGACTGATCGGCTGTCAACAAAACAGGGAATAAATAAATATATTTAAGCGAGCGAAGCGAGCGTTTCCATTTGACTCTGCCGGAAAAATTAGTCACTGTTTTTTTTTTTTTTTTTTTTTTTTTTTTTTTTTGTTTGTATGTCTCGCCATAACGTTCGAACGGAGGCTCGGATCGATTTGAAATTTTGACCATCCGCAAGCTTTGTTCTCGATTGAATGCCATTAGTTTTGTGGCAAAGTCGTTCAAAAAGTTAAAAAGTTACATTAAAGTTAATCGAAAGTTTTTTTTTCAAACTAAACGGCGACAAAATCTGAGGTGGCCAAATCATTTAGAATGTCCGTCCGGTCACGAATATGTTAATTTTATTTTGATCCGATAAGTAGTGTAAATGGAAATTACATTATAACAAAAGTAACGTTGCCATGGCAACGAAAAGACGCGCAAAGTTTCTAATGCACTGCCACCTAGAAGTAATCAAAATACTTTCGAGGAAGCAGTCTATTATTTGTCACCAAAGAGTTTAAATAGTTTTCCCAAGGAGTCAAGGTCCTCTAGATGGCGGTGGATTTCATCCACAAAGTAAAGGTTTACACACGGTTTTACCCAAATACCTTGGCAATAATAAATAATATTGGAAACATGGCCCTGTGGACAGCGAACGTCGCAAATTTTAAAATTGCAAAAAATGTGCAATGTGGGTCTAGCTATAGCACGTGCTCGCTTATCAACGCGTCCAACTTAGCGTTTCCTAGTTTTTTATTGTCTTAAATCAATTTCAAATTTTAAATTTCAATTTATTGCAGTTCATTCTTATTTTACACTAGGCCGCTTCGCGAACGCTTTTTCCAGTCGTGTTGATGGATGAGCTTTTTTTGGAATATTTCTGTCCAATGATTACGTTTTTATGTGGAATCTCCTTACTTTTTCTATCGTTACTTGATATTAAATGTTCATTATACACCTGTAAAAGGGTTGTATAAAAACCTTTATTTCTATGAATTTTCACCAACTTTTTCAACTTTTTCCTTCAAGAGGCACTACATCACCATTATGTCAATGCAAAATATGAACGTTGTAGCCCCACCCGTTTGGTCAAAATCGGCCCAAATATCACAAAAATATCGTATTAAAAACCGGAGAAAAAATCGTAAAAGTACGATTTCTATAAGAAATATTTTTTCAAATGTCTCTTAAATCATAACATATATGATTTCAGTGATTTTAAACGTTTCTATAAAGTTTCATCAATATCGGAGTAGCCGTTTGCCAAATATCACGAAAATATCGCACTAAAAATCGGAAAAAATCGTAAAAGTACGATATTTATGAGAAATATTTCTTCGATTAGACCCAAAAACAGATTTCCAAGGTCCCCTCCAATTTTCATCAAGATCGCATATGCCGTTTGCCCGGTAGAGAGCGAACAAACAGACAAAAAAACTAACAAAAACAAAACACCCGAGCTATTTTTGTTGGGGTAACGTAAGTAAAAAAAAAAAAAAAACAAAGTCAAATTGAAGTCTTTGCTTTGCTCATCCAATAATATAATATCAGTAGTATTTATTTATTTATTTATTTATTTATTTATTTATATAAGAGTCTCGTACAGCACAAGTACCATTTTACATAGACAATCCTAAAAAATATATAAATAAGTAAAAATTAAAATTACAATTAATAAACCTACAAATTAACAAACAATTAAAAATATTAAATAACAATTAACAAATATATCAAAATTATAAGTGCAACAAACATAAGAGTAAAAAATGTTTGAAAGAATAGAGGGGGAAATGCTAATGACCTTCAACTGCAGTCCAATCACGGATTGATTTTTTGAAAGTATTAAAATCAGAGAATATGTCGAACTTTGGTAAATTAGGTAAATTATTATAAAAGGAAGGTAAACGAAAGGTGATTGATCTACGGGTAATAGAAAGTCTAGGTCTAGCTACATGGAAAAGGTGCGTAAGCCTAGTAAAGCGGGATGGAACATGAAGTGGAAACATGGAGACAAGACTGGTGGACCGGAAAATGCCATTGATGATAAGGTGCAAGAAGGACATGTCATAGCGTTTTCTTCGAGTGGCTAGATCTGTCATGAAAAGTTCACTCATAATTTGTTGACGAGACCAGGCATTAAAAGCTGGGACACGATGACGTACTATTGCACAGAAAAATGAAAGTACTCTATCTAATTTGTATCACACATTATGTAGAGTAGGCTAGATCTATGAGTATTGCACAATTGTTGTCTTTTGTTAAGATTCGGTCAAAGAGTAAACAAAAGTAGAGAAAAAATTGTGAAATACGTCGCAGCTGTTACGGCATGTTATGTCCACTGAAAACCAGTTATATAACTGAGTGGGTAGACTCTAAATAAAATTTATTTTATATTTATTTATAGGCCTTCAATAACTAAATTAACTAAATAACTAAATTACAGGTTTACAGCTAAGTACGGTAGATAATAATTAGAGGTACGTGAAAATAAAATAGCGTTCTGCGAATAGATGCTGAAACAAAGCGCTATTTTTTCAGTAAAAAGTATGGTTTTACAGCCCTATTTTATTTTATTTTACATATTATCTACAATTTGTTTGCACACATTTTTATTTAGTTCTTATTATCTTGATTACATAATTTCGAAATAAAAATATGAAAAAACTACATAGGCCTACACAAGTTTTTTTAAAGTGGCCAAAAATAGATGTTACAAAAAAAACCGCTATAAAATGACACTTGAAAACGCTATATACACGTACCTCTAATAATAAATAATAAAATTAGATTATTATAGTACCAAGATTACCGTAGATAATAAATTCAAAGTAGGGTAGGCCTACTGACAGGCTACTGACAGCTTTGAGATGTGTCTAGCTGTAAACCACTTGTGAAATCCAAAGCGGGAATCAGGGAAAGGTAGTTCAGTTTTGCAGTGTTGTCAACTTATGAAATAAACATAAATCACTTATAAATTCAACAGTGGATGATGTGCCATAAAGTTGTCTACACTTGTTCACGTTTTCAAAAATAGGCCACCACATGAATAGTCTCTGCCGAAATTGCTTATTGCCAAACGTACTATACCGAACCTACCCGACATCGAATGTTGAACTTCCTGTACGTCATAGTTCTCTCCGCCCCACGAGCGTGTGTAGAAGCGGCGCATCTCGCGAGTCCACTTGGTCGGGTATCGCGGCCTCACTTCGTCCGGACGGACGCTGTTGGTTCCTTCCACCGGCGTGTACATCAACGCCTGTGGGAAATTACGGGTGGAATCACCATATTTATATTTCTTAATCTCTAAAAACAGGTTATTATCAACCCACAAGTGTCTAGTAACTAAAACTAAACAAAAAATATACTTTCATCACAATTTTATATAAATACAATTAAATGATCATTCAATATATGAACAAGGAACTTACTTTACTATATAACCATATAACGGAAGCGCTGCAAGCATTCACAGTCTGCCCCTTCATTCATGCATGAAATTATTTTGCTGTGCAAATAAATATGTCTGTGAGATGTTAAAATCACTGCCTACTGTCATCAGATATATAAATTTATTTTTTTGTTAACTTTGCTGATTGCTTAATTTATAACACACAACACTGTTGCATAGTTGTTATTTTATAAAACATTTATAAAAGTTGAATAGGGCTACCGTACTATTACAAATTACAATATTGAATTGCGAGACAGCAATACCCAAGGACAAAACAAAAGCAACATTTGGCTGTTCTAAGCAAATGTGAGGTAAGTGAACGTGATCGCTCACAGCGCCCTCTTTCTGTCATACGGTCTCCCATAAAATTATACAATAAAAACTTGAATAACTAGAGATAAGACCTAGGCCCTACCTAAATGAAAATAGGTAGCAATTTAATTAATTTAATTCTAATGAGGCCTAGGCCTAGGGCCTAAGGTAATGGCATTGGAAGTCTTTGAATGCTAATAAAAATTAAATGAATGATTGAATGAATGAAATTAAAAAAATTATTTTGCATTTTTAGCATTCATTTTTAAATTATATTTTTTTTTTCCACAATAATTAGCCTACGGTAGGGTAAATGTGGGAGGTTCTTGCACTTTTCTAATAGCAAATTGATGTTTTATAGAAAGTAGAAACATTTCAATTAAACCCAAATTAGCTAGGTAGGCCTACCAACCCCATCCTGTGACTTAAAAGTAAGATTACAATGCTAAACAATCTCTCAACAGGTAGGCCCATAGAAACCATTATTTTTTAGTAAATTGAGCATGTTGCAGCATTTTAAAAATAGGCTGTGTTCACTGATTCAGCACCAAAAACCAAAATGCTAAATTACGTAGGCCTACTCCCAACCATAAACAGTGAATGAATTTATTTGAGACTTACCGGTCGGGTACCGTATTTATGCACATAGGCCTACAGCCTACAATAAAACCACAGAATATAGCCTAGGCCTATACCTCTCCAAAAGTTACTCTTCCTCTTTTTACTTAAAAATTCTAACTTCCCAGGATAGGCCTAGGTAAAGCCCGCTTTAAGAATGTGTTAAAGTGAAGACTAAACTTCTAACTCTCAACAGGTAGGCCCATAGAAACCATTATTTTTAGTAGGGCCTAAATTGAGCATGTTGCAGCATTTTAAAAATAGGCTGTGTTCACTGATTCAGCACCAAAAACCAAAATGCTAAATTACGTAGGCCTACTCCCAACCATAAACAGTGAATGAATTTATTTGAGACTTACCGGTCGGGTACCGTATTTATGCACATAGGCCTACAGCCTACAATAAAACCACAGAATATAGCCTAGGCCTATACCTCTCCAAAAGTTACTCTTCCTCTTTTTACTTAAAAATTCTAACTTCCCAGGATAGGCCTAGGTAAAGCCCGCTTTAAGAATGTGTTAAAGTGAAGACTAAACTTACCATCATTCCCGTTCTCTTATTTAGAAAGTCTTGCAGCTGGTGCCTGGACTTTTCTCTTGCTTTCTTCCCACGCTTCTTCCTCGGGCTTTTACTAGGGCTCAAGGTAACATTCCCATCACGTTTCCTCTTCCGATTAGCGTCCGGAGAGAGCGATTTCCGCTCGTGTGGCGCGAGCTCTACGTCCTGAAAGTTGTCTGAATTATCCATCAAGAAGTTATTTATTTCCAAATCAATGTAAGATTTCTCCTTCACATTTAGAATCAGATTGGTCTTCGTGGATGACTTCGATGAATCTGGAGAGGAATCGTCGTTGTTTGGACTCGATAGCGTCTCAATGCTCTGGTTACTGTGCGAAGAATCGTCGTCGATGTTAACAACCGCCGTAGACACACCGACGTTGTCCGAATCGAAACCGGTTTCCTTCTGTCGAAATCGGGGATTGATGAGCAAAGCGACTGGTTGCATCGCAATCACAACAGATGGATGCGAAAGGTTTTCCACCCTCGGAGTTTGTTCCACCGGTTGTAGGTTTATCCTTGGCGGAACACTCGAAGCGCTTGCCTGCTTACTCAGCGGCACCATCTCAACTTCTTGCTCCGTTTCGTTCTCGGGCTTGGATACGACGGCCGGAACGGACACTTCCGCAACACTCTCTATCCGCTGAAAGAGACAAACATCGAGGAGAGATTCCTTCGAGCCGCTGTTCGAAATCAAGTTGGTGAAAACGGAAACTTGTGACTTCCTCAGTGCGTCTGGGTCATCAGAGCAGTCCAAGAAGTCGAAAGAATTATCACAGTGTTCCGTCTCGAGCAACAGATGCGGTTTGTTTTCCGTCGCGGTTTCGTCGTCGGAGAGCGCGATGACGGGCGGCGGAGTCCGGCTCGGAGGGGTGATCAAGATGATAGAGTCCGCGCTGTCCGAATCCAAGTTTATCACCTCGTTGGTCGACAAGTCTACATTTATGATGTTTTTTTTAGAGTCCTTTGGATCGTCATTTTTTGGCTGGATAATCTCAACCGGGTCATCGTCAAGAAGACAGGTCACTGGATTTGAACCGATTTGAGTTAAGATAGAATTAAGCTTTGTAATTATCGCCGGCACAACAACTATATCAGCATCGGTTTGCAGTGGACTTGAAGACGGCAGAATCTGGACTACCGGTAGCGCAGAAGAAAGAGAATTCTTTTCACTATTAAGCTTGTCTTTTGCCATTCTTGCCATTCTGTTTTTGTGTTTTGCCTTCATTTTTGCCTTTTTTAAAGCTTTACGGCTCTTTGTTAAGTCATTGGGTGAAGGGTCTGAAGGCCGAAAAGGATTGAATGGCAATTGGTTAAAAAGGTGATTGTACCGATCGCCGTCTACAGCGGGGTATTTATTTGGTTTGTTTGAAAACAGACGGGTGCCTGGTTGGACTTCCTTGGGTACGTTAGGAAATAGACGATCATCCAATCGGAAGAAAGGAACATCCTTGTTGTGTGTTGTGTTCCGTGGTGCCGCGAAGGAGAAGTTAGTAACAGGCGGTTGGGGGTGGTCGCCCGGATTATTCCTATGAGATAAAGAACGAGCATACGATTTATTTTTCGTGTGAACAAACGGCTTCGACAGAAGAGGTTCAACCGATTGGAAATACTCTACATTGTTCAGAGTCTTTTTCAGATTTTGAAAATACAACGATGCAGTTTTTGGTACTTCTTTGTTGTTGGTCTGCCTTTTGGAACTGATATTCTTGTCTCGTTTGTTTTTTACGTTGGGGCTACTTCCGCCGTCCACCGCCTTGTCGTGTCTAGACTGCATATTATTGTTTGCAATTTCTATAATTTCGTTCACTTTATTCAATCTTGATGCTTTACTTCTTACAGAATGGTGTGGGATATCTTCAAGGCCTTCACCATTAATGTTTTTGGAAGGTTGTTCAATGGTTACGCCGTTGGTGACGGGTTCCGTTTGGTTACTGGAATTCCGTTGATTATTATCAGACAAGATTAATCCAGAGTTAGAGTGCTGGGCAGGTGTTGGTTCGTCGTACGTGTCTGAGTTGTGGTAGACCATGGAATACAGTCTCGCCTCTTTCTCCTCTAGTTCCCAGTCGTCACAGCTACTTGGAGACCATTGTGTATCGTCGTCATCTCTCAAACTCTGTAAAGAGCAATTTATTAGTTTTACTAGTTTTAGTTGAGACAAACACGGACATTAGAGAAATGCTAGGTGTAGAAAAGTTAAGTGACAGAATAGGAAGGACAAGGTTGAGATGGTATGGACATATGAAACAAATGGGGGAAAAAGATGCCCAAGAAAATGTATGAAAGAAGTATTGAAGAAGAAAAGACGGGGTAGACCAAGGAAGAGATGGAAGGACATCATAGCAGGAGACTTGGAGGCAAGAGGAGAAAGCTGGGAAGATGTGGAAGAGATATGATTGTGGGAGGGGAGAATAGAAAGAAGTGGAAAATTTTTGTTGCTAAACCCAAGCTGACCTGCCAGAAGCAGGAAACGGCGATGGATAATGATGATGATGAGTAAGAGACAAGTATTGCTGCCATCAATTAAGGCTCGTTTTTATGTGTGCGTAAGACTTACGATGCGACCCAATGGAAGTAATAATTAACAATGAGGTCCAATCGCGACGGATAGGCTATTGATAATTGTCACCTCTGACGGACCATGACAACAAGGCTTAATAAGTCGCCATGGAAGAGTTGAAATCAATCAATATGGTAACACTCTAAACTAGGGTTGCCAGATGTCAATTAGGCCTTAAAAAATTAAAAAATCGGGGGGGGGGGGGGGGGGGGGGTGGAAAGAAAATTTAAGAACACATTTCATCTTTCAATCATGATTAGGGATCCAATAATATGTAAATTCAGACTACTATAGGCCTACTTCACATATTTTGGTTTGCTAATCGTAGACCTGCTATCCTATTATAGGAATGGATGAGGTATAACTAGGTAGGCCTACCGGTAGGACTGAAACTTCAGTCGACGTCGTCCGACAAAGCAACCTGTCTCTGGATACTACTAATTTCAGTGCCCACACGTTTCTTCCCGTGCAAGGATGGTTCAGGGTTGTTTAGTAGGCCTACCTACTGTGATTGGTTGTTACGCGAGGGTGTGACTGACGCGAGTAGGAGTCGTAGTGGCGCGGGGGGGGGGAGAGGGTTACTGAATTGCCGCAAGTTTTTACTAAGTGGCAAGCCGAGAGAGACCAATTTGCTGATTTTATAGTCGAGTTGCTACATCAAAAAGAAAATTGGGACAGCATAGGCCTTAGGCCTATGTCCTGATTCAAAACAAATCGAGACGCGGGACACAACACCTAAAATCGGGACATCTGGCCACCCTACTCTAAACAGACAAACTATGGCTGGACTATGGCTGGCTAGGCAATGGCCCAGTTGTTGATTGATTGATAATGATTGGATATTGCTTATAGTCTCATATTAATACACTTTTCGAGATGATGAGTAATGATAGATGAGGATGAAGTATGAACAGCAGGGAGGAGGGGAAACCCGGTACCGGCATGTAGCCTACTCCTTTCGAAAAGTACAAAGGGGACCAACGGCAAAACGTCCCATCCGAAAGGACGGTGTAGGCCTAACCTTGACAGTCATATAGGTTCCTCCACTAACCCGGACTGCCGAGCAGACGTCAAGGGCACTTCTTCGGCTAGGGGGGTCCAACTTTTATACACCTTGTTAACACTGCTATATTGCCTTGTTACCTACTAGGCCCTACTTATGTTAAAGGTGTATTTTTGTTAGGTTAGCCGAACTTTCCGCTGGCTACAGTGCGCCGCGCTAGTTCTAGGATAATCGATGAGAGCGCACCCGAAATCCTTTCCGTTACAGTGTATATAAAAGTTGGGGCACTCTTGCCGTTGAGCGGGTCCAACTTTTAAAAACGTTATTTTTCGTGTAGGCCTACTCTAGTACTAACCTCGCCACGGCGCTTCGCGCCCACACCCCCACCCCCCTAACCTAGGTTTTCCCAGCATAAATTTTTGCTAGGAAAACCTAGGTTAGGGGGGGGGGGGGAGGGCGAGGTTAGTATTAGAGTACACGAAAAATAACGTTTTTAAAAGTTGGACCCGCTCAACGGCAAGAGTGCTAAAGTTGGACCCCCCTAGCCGAAGAAGTAGGCTACCACGTCAAGAAGAACAAGCCGTTACACTAGTTCTCGAACCCTCCATCTGCTCTAACCAGCGATAAACGTGAGTTTCAGGGCAGAGCGGTCACCCGCTCTACCCCTGACCACGCCAGAGTTTGCTTAACTTCGGTGTTCGAGTGGGAACCGGTTAAACTACCTCGGCTAAACCGCAGGCTGGCCCGGTTGTTGATTGAGCAACCTCCCATATGGTTGGACTTCTGCCCTAGCCTTTGTGTGTACTTAAACATTGAATATGACCTCCTTTAATTCATGGAGTGAATTATCCCCTAGGCCTACTCTATCCTGAGCCTAGTGGGCAGAGCTCTAGGCTTAGAGAGGATGCATGCAAGGGAAAGGAACGCAGTAAGGTAGGGTCGGATGACCACTGTGCGACAGTTAAGGTTTTCGGACGTCCCCCCCCACTCTCAAAGTCGATTTTAAATCGATGTGCTGTAGATCGACTTAAAATTTCGACTATCCACTTCCAGACATCTCATTGGTTAGTTTTCAAACGCTGTAGCCAATCACCAAGCCATAAAATTATATTATATAGCCAAGGGAAAGAGAAACAGCCGAATTTACCAGCCTGCGGAGGGCGAAACTAGTGGCGGACAGCGCGGGGAACACTCTGCCGCGACACCTAATGGCGGCTGCCCAGACGCTCTCTACAGCTGACTTTGAACCCTTGTAGTTTCGTTAATATACATTAAAATGTTAATTAGTCCTTGAAAATAATATTTATTAGTGATTCAGTTACATATATAAGTAGTTTAAAATCGCACAAGATTCACCTAGAGCCTATATTGCCTTGACCCAAGTTCCATTCCGTTGGCATATAGACGTCAATCACAACAAGGTGGCTTATTGCTGCGTAGATATCGCTAATTTGCCATATCAAGTAACTTTGTTATGTTATTGATTAATTAATAACAATATACTTAAACAATAAATATATAGGGAAAAATAAAAAAATTTCCGCGTAAAAATCGACTGCCGCATGCTTGTCGCCTAGGTGGCCTAGCCTAGGCCTACTTACCTCGGTCAAGAAATTGGGGCCCAGGGGTAGGCCTACACGTTTTTGACCCTGGAAAATATATTTTAAAGGGTATTTTTTGAGTTCTTTATTCAATTATAAGTGATTTACAGTAGGGCACACATATTTATTATAGGTAGTTTCCCAGTAAGAGCGATCCTGACGAACTGCAACTGAAAATTCTCGCCGAAAAACGGAGGGGTGTCCGCGAGATAATTCCGTACCTACACACCAAAAAATCTTCCCAGAGCTGTGTAGTATACTAGAATATATTACTTTATGAATTTACAGTAGTTTGTATATGTTTACTTATTACTTCATTATATTTATGTGTAAGAGGATCTGTGGAAACAACAAAACGGGAGTGTTTCCAACGGGAGTGTCCGACTGTCCGCAGGATGGTTCACGCTCACAGATACTTCAAAATAATAATCTGTTACTAAATAGACAGCTATATGTCGTCAAAACTTATTTCCAGTAAAGGAAACATGTATTATGTAATTTTGTGTAAATAAAAGGGTTTCCCGTAATCTACGCGCCTCGAGAACGCATGAAAAATCCTCTCAAAGGTGAGTGTCCGCGGAGTGGTTTTCGAACGCGGACACGCCAAAATAACTTCTCAGGCTCTTTATTATAATAGTTTATTCACTTATCATTTATTTTAAGTAGGCTACATGTATTTTTTAATATATTTGAAGTGTAAGAGGTCCTGCAAGTGCATTGCGACGAACTGCAAGTGAAAACGAACTGCGTCCGCAGGCTGGTCAAGGGCCGAGTCGTGTGGGCGGAGTCTGCGGACATGACGCTTTTGTTAATTATCGACCACTATTTACGCTTTCCTGCAAAAAAAAGTTGATGATTATCAATAATTAAATATCCTTCAATTGTATAAAATGATCGTACGATATAAAATTGCACTAAATAATAACAAAAATACTTACCAACTTTGGTTCAAATTCTTGATGGCTTGTTAGCAGACCTAGAAAACCTCGCGATCTCGACACATAACCTACATTTTGTTTTATAATAATAATACCGCTGGTGGTATTTTAGCCAATGAGACGTTTTCTTACAGAGGATTGAATTTCGGATGACGTGAAACCAAATTACCCAATGAAAAGGTTCAATTTAAATCCTTTAAGGTAAGTTTAAAACGGAAATGTCCGCAGAGTGTTCCCGTCCGCCAGTGGTAATCTGACCTAGGCCCTAGGGCTAGGCTAGCCTAAGCCCCCGCCCTGGTGATTGTAAAAGAACTTGCCTAGGCCTAGGGTCTACAATTAGCCTAGCCTATAATAGTGTCGAGAAAAGGGATCTCTGATGTAGGGTTTGGGCCAAGGGGCGTATGCCTACGCCTACTTGTGAAACGTAAAAGCCTACCTAGAGGCCTACCTAGGGCCTAGGACAAGGAAGAACTCTGTAACCTAGGCCTAATAACGTACCATTTCAAGAATGTAGGTTGCGATTATCAGTCCAGATGTTGAAATTTAAAAAGTAAGGTAATATCAACATAATAAATTCAATGAAACACCGAGGGCTTTAGGCTGAGTATAGTCTTTCACTACTTTTAAATATCAAAACTTTGTATTTGTCAGCAACGGAGCCATGTTGGAAAATTTGGCAACCGCACCGCACGTGTTGCAGTGATCACTGCCTTCTTGACTCCAGAGTACGTTCTGAAATTCTGTTTCGTGTGACGTCATTGTGTTAGTATCGTGTCACGTCACGTGATCAATGGCTGTCAGCTGCTGACAGTTTGCTGTGCCGAACGGGGGCGTTCATCGATTTTGTTTTGGTTTTGAGTGGGAAGTTTTGCACAAGGCGTCCGCAACACTTGTTGCATATTTTTCTTATCTTTTGCGTTTTATACATGCCTAGGCATAGTTAGTCCATTTTTATATTCTTAGGACAAACGCATTCGTTATATTTGTGTGTGTAGGGCTCGGGTAGGCCTAGGCCAACATTCTGTGGGAGAAGCTTTGTTTACGTTTGACTGACCGATCCACTGCAGCTGTCACTGGGCTGGCTGGCCTTTAGGCTGCTTTAGGTCCTACGAATTGAGATTTTTATTAGACCTGGCCTAGGCCTAGGCTTGTCTCTTTTTAAAAGAGGTATCTGCGCCACAACATGGATAAGTTAAGGAGAGCTTTGAGTGGAGACGATGCGAATGACGAAGAAAGTGGCATCATGCCCCAGGTAAGCCTTCCCCTAGCTATGTCACCTGGCTAGGAATCTCCCTAGGGCCTAGGCTCTAGGCCTACTCAAAAGCCGGTAGGCCTACTTCTTCGGTTGGGGCGGTAAGGCCTTTATAGTCCAGCTTACCTTGGCTGGACCAAGGATCTTAGGCTAGGCCTAGGCCCTACTCCTATTGTTCCGGGCACTTGTTGAGCTGCTCTTGAGCCTGGGCTCTATGTAAGCCTAGGCTAGGCCTAGGCTAGCCTAGGCCTAGGCCTAGGGTCTAAACTCCAAGGCCTAGGCTAGGGCCTAGGCCTAGTAGGCCTATTACACAATAATTGTCGGAATCATAGAAGCAGATGTAAATCATAGAAAATATCAATACGGCACTCTTTCGGTTTTCAGGTTTCAGGTTTTTCTTCCCTCTCTTGTTTTCATGGTGTCCTCTCTCTCTCTCTCTCTCTCTCTCTCTCTCTCTCTCTCTCTCCCTTAATCATGCCAGCATAAATAAAACCTTCATCAATCAATCAATCTCTCTCTTGGCCATGTTGACAATGCCCATATTCCCTTCACTCTTTCCCCCCTTCCGAGCATGGCCTATTTTTTACTCTTTTCTCCATTTCTTCCTCTCCCCTTTAGTCAGAATAAACCTTTGGCAGCAGCTTTAGTGAATTTTTTAAATCCATTCAGATTCTTTTTCCACTTCTCCATGCAGAAAGGTCATTCCACTCCACCACCGTTCTGACCTAGAATGAGTTCCTACCCACATCTGTGCCCATGTAGGCCTACCTCTCTCATATTTCCATGTATGGTCTCTTCTGGCTACATAGTGAGCCCGTCTTAGATAACTAGGCCTATACATCTCACCCCATCCCTCATTAGCTCTAGACACCCTATACATTTTACCCACTCTGTCCATTCTTCTCCATTCCTCAGGCTTCTCCTAACCTAGGCCTAGTTCCCTTAGCATAGGCCTACTCATAATGCTTTCATAGGACCTTATTAACAGTTCCATGTTACACTGTCCTCGACTAAATCACATCGTTGTTATTGGGATCCTAGGCAAAATGGAGCTGGGGGGACCAGTCTTGGGGTGCGTTAGGTCTACACATGGTTATTATGGGTAGGCCTAAGCATGTCAAATATTGAACCTTCTGCTCGACCACTTACGTAAGTTTGACCTACGATAAACCTCTCCGGCTTAAGCGCCCCAGTGGAACGTTTAGGTAGGGTAGGCCTACTATTGACCAATGATTTTACGGATAAGCTCTCAAGGTTGTAAGTTTCACTGTACCGGTAGGTATACGAAAGGTGTAAGTACTATACATGCCAATACCTCATCATCATTATCCATCGCCACTTCCTACTTCTGGTAGGGTCAGCTTGGTTTCCAATAGGGTACCTAAGCCTATTTCTCATAAATCTTTCACAGCTTATTTGCATTGCATCTACTTAATTATTAATATTGTGTTCCCATCGTCAAGATCACGAAGAGTGGCGGGTAGGGGGGGGTATAGTGGACAGGCACTGGTTGACGAGCTTGGAGACTAACTTGGACTACAAGATAACGAAAGGCCAGCGTCTGCGCTATCACAATCTATTCTCTATGCCGCTATGGTTTAGGCTAATGTAAGTTATCACCATGGCCACGGTTGATAAGAACTGTAGGCCCTATTTACCTAACAATTTGTAGTTGGTTATGAGCTTTTAACTAGGCCTTCAAGGGGATTGAAAACATTAGTGATACGTTACGATGATAGTTATAAATGGAAACAAAGCAATGCTGGATGATCGCGCAAGGTGTAAGAGGCGGTGGGCCCAACGCATAATTCCTGGTGGCTAGGTACCTACTTAGTCTGCGGCGTGAAAGAAGGATACCGCTAATCAAAAGAGAAATCCCCCCAAGCACAAAAGAAGAAAATATGAATGTCTCTTTACGAGGGTCTTTGACCTACAATGTGACACCTACCGGTAGGCTATTCAAAAATCTTGTTTTGCAGGCAATCGGGTATTAAATACCGGTACTAACTTAGTAGCCATTAGAGACATGGGTACTTTCTTGTTCCAATGTCAGAAACGTAAGATGTTGCTGTGAACTTGGAACGAAATTAAGTTCCTTTAAAAGTTTACAAAGTTACAGAATAAAATTAACAACATTCCGTCTCTACCTTTTACATCTATGCCTGTCAGAGATATCAAAAGTACTAGTCTGTGTTGAAAAATTTCTTTCTAGCGAGAATGAACAAGTATGCCTCCTAGGTAGGTTGGTTGGTCTACATACCCCAATTAAGATTTGATTTTTGAATGAATTTTCTTCTAATTTTTATAAACTAAACTTTTCCAAATTCCTGTCAAGACCTTGCACGTTCCTTTTTTTTAGAGGAACGGGACAACTACAACCATTTTTCACTTGAAGTAGGCCTAACTTATTTTGGGAAACTTGTCTTGACTGAATCTATAGCCTATCCTATTAGGTGAAAAGTTTTGTTGCCCCCAGCCCTTCAGGCTGGGCTTTATGTTCTCTATGCTTTTCCAACCGGTCAACCCTTCTCCAATCTAAACTAAACTAGCCGGTTGGCCTTTTCCAAACTAATTGTAACTACCTATTCTAATATGTCATATAGGTAAGGGCAAGATTAAATGGTAATAAAACTTATGAATTTCGTTGAATTAAATTCCTAATTTCGTGTTAAAAATGGACAAAAATATGCATATTTTGGTAAATAAAGTACCAATTTTGGTAAAATATTAGATATTAAAAGCAATACTTTACTTTAATACAGCGTTAGGAGCGGACTTACAATATTGATGTAGTGTGTGTCAGTTAAAAATGCAAATTTAATAACGTTAATTTTCTATTCAATACGATGAAATTAATATTTCTTCAGTTGCATTACAAATGCTTTGGACAAGGTGCCATTACGCTTAATTTCACCATTTTTATTGACAATAAATAGAGTTTTCAGTGAATAATACAGACATATTTGTATTTTTTGCACTTAAAAATCATTAATTTCGGTATAAAAACCAATTTTATCTCAATTTCGGTATAAAAAACAAATTTCTCCCAATTTCGTTGTAAAACAGGGTTCCCACCGACCTGGAAAACCTGGAAAAGTCATGGAATTGAAAATATGGGTCAAAATGTCAGGGAATAGTCAGGGAATTGAGCAAAAATTTCAAAAACCTGGAAAAGTCAGGGAAAATGGGAATTTATTTATATCTAGGCTTAGGCCTATTTGGTTTACTCAAAAAAACATATATTTTCACCGAATTTGTGAAAATGTTTTCCCGACTCCAAAGTCAGAATTTTTTTAAAAGATCAATCATTTGTTTTCGTTGCTAAAATAACCGTTTTAGGAATCTAGCGGTTTGAAGGTGAAATCTAGCTGATATTTAGGAAAGCGTCCACAACACAATAACACAAAAACTACATTATTTTGGTATTGCATTCAACCCATAACTTTTTTTCTAAAACGCACCAAACGCACTCTAAAAACCTGATTTTCTAAATTTTCGTCTGCGGCACTATTGTGGGGGGGGGTCCCCCAAACACCCCGTACTTGGTCCCTATAGGCCTATAATACCCCCAGGATATTATATAACCCACCCGGGATGAAAAACCTGAATTCAACACTGAGCCTATGTGTGAGTATCTGTTAGGGGATCCCCCTGTAGAAATTTTGCGGGTGGGCCCATAAACGAAGTTCCGCCCTGATGAAGTACGGGGAAATAAATTTTAGAGCGTATCGAGGGGGTGCTGCGTTCCCGGCAAGCTATTTTTGGGTGTGAATCACACCTGGAATTAAGCAATTTACTATACCTGGAAAAACTGGAAAAGTCAGGGAAATTGATTCTAAAAAAAAAGTGGGAACCCTGTAAAAGCTATTATACCGCCACTTACGAAAAATGCGGGGCTCTACATATAGGCCTAGGTAGAAATTTTGATGTGGTCCTAGACCTTAGACTTAAATTTTTTTAATATGTCACGTTTCGTATGCCTATTTATTTAGCATAGCACACTAATAATCTCTCATCATTCTACCAAACTGCAACTCCTGTGTAGACCTTGCCTCTATGCATGCAATTGTGAATTGAGTGTGATGCTTAGGCCTAGGTCTACTGAAAACTGCATTGTACGTGTTTAGGCGTAACGTTATCTTATAGATAGGTAAAGATATAGAAGAGATAAGACCATTGCAGCTGTCTTTAACCTACTTATCTGATTAGGCTACTGTGAATCAGGCTTATTGAGTGATGACTGTTACCCGTAGTGATATTTAAGAGTTTTAGTTTAAAAATGTTGGCTGAGGTTAAGAACGATGTAGAAGAGGTACGCATGTTAAATATATTCCGGTAGGTCTAGGAATTTGAGTGAAGACAAAGAAATGAATATATATAGAATCAATGGTTTTTATTCAATAGGTCATAGATTGAAACCTCATACATTTTCACTCTTTATCGGTACTTGTATGGCATTTCTATTTCGTAGGAGGGAATGGGACACATTTGGCAGTTGGCACATCATAGCTATTCGCTTGGCCAAGATGCATCCGACGTATATGAAACTTTGCAAAGATGCATCCGACATATATGAAACTTTGCAAAGTTTTCAATAAAGTATACATGGACAGCCCTGCAGTCATAAATTTTTTAAATTTTCTCTTAATCAGCCACAAAAAAATCACGAATATAGTCAATTTTGGAGTTTAAAAAAAAAATCAGAATTTGTGAACAGTAATTTATTTTTTATAAATTATTTTAAAGCAAAATTTGGAAATGTGTTACTGCAGAGCCCTATATTTCCACATTGTGACATATGTTCAAAATTTCAAACACCTGTGGTGTCAGTCGGCCGAGCGAACAGCAATTTGCCTAAAATACATGTCATATGTAGGCCCTCTCTTAACCCATTGTATGAACTGTCCAGTAAATGCTAACCTTTAGAATTAGGTGCCCTACTTAAATCTTAAAGGCATGATGACATCCATATTTGCGCAATGTAACCTATAAATCAACGGACCAGTAAAGAACTTGAACTTGAACTAGTGAAGTAGAGGCACTATGTATATTCTATTGAATGATGTCCTTAGAACAGAAAATACTTCATTCACCTTTTAGGAAAATAGGATGAGATGAAAAATTTATTGTCACAGTTGATGAATTGCATCCCATATACGACTAAGACCCACACCTAAACTGTAGCCATAACTTTGGGCTTAGGCGGTACTCACCTGAGTTGTTGGTTGTTGCCATGAGAAGAGATGTAAAAATTAAACCCGGTCTTTCAAAGTTCTGTTTCCCTGTTTCAGCTACTTGACTCGACTACTCTCAGTTGGTCCACCCGACTAAAGGGATTCATCATTTGCTTCGTGACTGGCATCCTACTCTCGCTGCTAGGCTCCATGTGCTTGTTCCTGACAAAGGGGCTCGTTTTGTTTGCCATATTCTACACGTTTGGTAACATCGTCTCAATGGCAAGGTAAGTTATCCGTTAAAGCTACAGTATAACTAGGGTGTTTGTCCAGGGGGTACAACAATAACAAACGTTCTTCAAACGCAGTTAGAACTTGAATCAATGTTTTTTGTGACGTAGGTACCGGTACGGTAATTAAAGGAATTAATAATAAATAAATAATAAATAAATTAATTAATTTAGAGTCTGCCATTCAGTTATATAACTGATTTTCAGTGGGGGACTTTCAATCAAAGTGACCAAGCCAACCCTGTAGGCCCCGACGCAACACCCTCGTTAATACAATATTAATTACCGGTAATTTAAATTTATGTTTAATTAAAACTAGGCCTAGTTAAGAAGTCTCTACAATATCTTTGGGTAAATGGCTCAATATTAAATTTCGTAGAATTCAAATTTTTATAATTAGGCCTAAGTGTGGGATTTTTAGAGTTTTGGAATTTGAATTTTAGAGAAAATACTGCAGTTGTTTCATAGGCTACAAACAATGCCGGCGGTGAATCATAGCCAATCAGCGATCGATGTTTTAATATGGGGCCAGCTGATTGGCTCTATGGTTTACGCGGAAATGATGTCACCATTGGCACCGTTAGTTCGGAACAACTATAACTGATTATATGGAAATCAAGCCAGAAATAAAAAAATCCATCCCATTGAACCACGGTCTCCCGATTGCTGATACGATGCTTTACCCCTAGGCTACCAAGAAGATGATAATATAATATATCATATGATATAAGACTTAATAACTTCTGTATTATTGGTGTATTGTAGATCTGAATAGATTGGAACAATTCTAGGTGTTGCAATGATTGATTTCCAATTCCATAATATGATCAATTAAAATAAATAAATAAATTGTATTTAGAGTCTATCCACTCAGTTATATAACTGATTTTCAGTGGGGGACTTTAAATTTTCAGTGGAGGACTTTTATTATACAACTACGTATGTTTCTTGACTATAACTGAGTTCTGTTCACATTATCAGTTACGGCTCATGCAGTTAGTAGTCTTTGAGTGCTGATAGAACGCTACAAAAGGTTCCATCTCTGTTTTCAGTACGTGCTTCCTAATGGGTCCAGTGAATCAGGTCAAGAAGATGTTCGCCCCGACGAGAGTTATCGCCACAATTCTCGTGATCGTCATGTTTGGACTGACGTTGTTTGCTGCACTCGGGGTAAGTACGCTGGATATTTTAATCTTGCACAACAATCACTTTGTAAAGACCCGTAACTAAACATATGCGGGTCTGTGAATGAACGTATGAAACAGGACCGTAGACTTGGAAACTTTGTTACTTACTAATTGAACTGATGGTGTATCCTTGACCACGACTTTTCCATTTTGATAAATGTACAATGTTTTAGCGTTGGTCTTGTGGTTAGCGTCTCTGCTTCCAATGCAGCAGGTCCATGGTTTGATTCCCGCTAAAGTCAGAAGTTTTTTAACTACTGATTTAGACTTAAGTCCAAACGCTGACTTTGGAGCTGTCCTAGCAACGAGGCACATAATAAATTCAAAGTTGTTCTGAATCAGCTTTGTTGATTCTGGCGTTGATCCGCGGGTGCTCTCACTATCCATTCCACTGATTGCTATATTTCCTATAAAAATATTGATCTTTGGTTGGTTATCGCTCACTCGTCGATTGCGTCGGGTCCTACAGTGTTGGGATAGGTCGCTTTGGTTTACTGTCACCCACTGAAAATCAGTTATATGACTGAGTGGGTAGGCTATACGAATTAATTAATTAATTAATTAATTTTATTTATGGATGTCTGACAGTGAACCTGTAGCTTCTCGTTTGTTCAACTCAATATAATTTATTACATTGTTGTAGTAGACCTAGTATGTTGGTAGTTAGATCTTTGACAAAAATACTACTTTCTAAGCAGTGTTTTGTCGAAAGTTACACCAAACTAAATCGCACCAGCTAGACTAGTTTACCCCTGTTGTTGGCTTGTTGCAATGGAAATGCTGGTGACTGTCCCACCATTAAGTGCTAGGAGAAGCAAAGCAGCGATATGCCTACATGAGAAACTTCTGAGACTTGACGAAGAGGAATGGGACAGAGAGCCGGTAGAGAGGCTGAAGACACAAACTACATTTATCACAGCAGCGAAGCAACTAAAGAAGCAAATTTTGGGTAAAGTGGATTTACGAGATCGAATGGAGCTTCCTACACCTGATATGAGGATCGCTGTATGGAAGTCCAACATGAGCTAACGGTGGAAGGAATTGAGAAGAAAAAGGCGGATTATACTGAGGATGAACTTCAATGTCTGACAGTTGCTCATATAGCGAAGCACTACCCCACCCCAGAATGGGTACTTGTATATACAGACGGGTCTGCTACTCCAGGGGAGGGAAAAGCAGGGGCTGGGGTATACTGCAATGCATTCCAGCAAGCATTGCCAGCAGGACGTAATGGAAGCAGTTATGACGGAGAAATCAAGCAATCAAAGTAGCACTTACTAAAATAAAGGATCAGCAAATACCAAAAGCAGTCATTCTCACAGACTCCAAAGCAGCCATACAGGCCATTGTGAGTAAGGACATGAGAGACAGTGAGACCTTGGAGTGTAAAAGACTACTGGTCTGGCTGGTAAACAGGAAAAAACAGGTTACCTTACAGTGGGTGCCGGCACACTGTAACATACAAGGGAACAAAGAAGCAGACAGACTCGCGAAAGAGGGGAGCAGGATGAAGCAGAACAAGAAGCCCCTATTCTTCAATGCCGTTAAATCTCATGTGAACACGTCAGTGAAAAAACAACATCAAAAAGGTATGGGAGAAGACAAGTAAAGGCAAACAGTGGCAAGGAGGTCCACAAAGGTGCCCATAGCAAAACACGTAAGACGCGAGCCGGAGTTGCTCAAGGTACAATCACAGCGCCGACCGTCTTCAAAATTGCAATCAATGGACTCATCAAACTATTGAATCGAATACCTGGCCTTGTCGTCAAAGTTTTTGCAGACGACTTTGTCATCTTCTTCACAGGAAAATGTCCGGTTGAACTGGAGCAAAAAATGGGCCTCGCCCTGACGATAGCTGCAGGCTGGATCAAAGTGCAGGGCTTTAAGATAAACTGCAGCAAAACATCTGCACCTACTTCACGATGAGTCACAATCCCTTCAAGTTCAAACATCACTCTTGATGGCGAACAGATTAAACAGACAGATGAGATGAAGTACCTTGGCGTGACTCTCGACAAAAAAATGACCGGCAAGATCCACTTTGAAAAGGCTGCAGGGGAAAGGGCCATAGACGACTACGACTCCTTCAAAGGGTAGCCGGTGTGTCCTGGGGCGCAAAACTAGACACTCTGGCGCTGACCTACAAAACGTACATCAGACCAGCCATTGAGTACGGCACCGAAGTCTTTCCTGCCGCCGCCGCAACGCACGCCAGCCATGTCGACATAGTCCAAAATCGGGGCCCTTCGCCTCATAAGGGGAGCAGTGAAAACCCCCCCCAATTATCGCCAGGGGAGTGGTTCAGCCAAATTGAGCCTCTACGCTAAGAAGAGAGCAGCGCGCTGTCCAACTGCACGAAAACTGGCGCGCCTAAACCCCGACAAAGGGCTCAACTCCCCAAACCTCAAAAGTCAAGGCGCACACTAACTTTGCTGAAACAGTCCACCAACTGAAGAGTAAAAACTGTCCTATCCTCCTAGAAGCACCACGTCCCACCATTTGACGTACCACTCCCAGAGCTTCTGCCGGACAAGTCCAATCAGCTTGCCCCGGGGACCAAATTGACGGCATCGAGAAGAAAGATGACCATGACCATAAAGAACTGAAAGAGCTTGCTGAAAGCACCTGAAGAAGCACTTTCCTCTTCAAGAGTGGGTGCACATTTTCACAGACGGCTCCTTTTACTCGGCTACAAATAGAACAGTTACGGAATCCACTGCATCTTCTTTGGGAAGAAGCCACTCCAATGGGAAGCTGGCGAAACATACTTCGACGCGGGAGGTCGCAGCCATTGCCAGGGGGCCAAAAAAAATCGCCGAGACCCCCGCCTTCCCCCTCAACAAGACAAAAATTTGTGATCCTAAGCGACAGCGTCTCAGCCATCCAATTTGTCTCTCAAGCAGCGAACCTCCATCCTAAATCGCTGCTTTCAAAAATTCCCTTGTCGGCATCCGACAGCAAAACAAACAATTAGAGACTCAATGGATCCCCAGCCACTGCAAGATCATGGGAATGAAAGGCAGACTTCTTGGCCAAAAGTGCCAAAAAAGCACCGCAACCACCAGCAGCGCCTCTCTCCTACCAAAATTTGTCAAAACTAAGATCAAGTCAACCACAAAAAGGACTTCAGAACACCACAGAAGAGACTTCACGACTAAAGAACTGGTGGACCGAGATCAAAAAAGGGCCAGACAAGGACTGGTCGAGGAAGACGGCCACCGCCCATTTCCGCTTTACCGGTCACGACGTCTTGCAGCACCACCTGCACCGCTTCAGCATTACCAACGAACCGGCCACCTGCAAACTTTGTAATTTAGAAGATCAAGACAGAGCGCATCTCTTCAGATGCGCCGCCCTCAAAAAATGACATTGACTCCCTGCCCGATGACCTGAGCAGGATGGAAAAGGAGCAGTCTTATATTGGATAGCAAGACAGAAGAATGGATGAAGGGGCCCAACTTTGCACAAGAAAAAAAAAAAAAAAAAATGTAAAGGCAAACAGTGGCAAGGAGCAGTCACAAAAAACGAAGTGGAGAAATTGGCAGACTGAGACGGCACAATTCAGATTTGGGAAACCGGTCATGACCTTCTAGCTACACACCTTCATAACTGGGATAACTGATTCAAGCACATGTACACTATGTGCCACAGAACAGCATATAGGGACACCTATGTAGATGCCGGTACTTTAAGAAATAAGAGACGCAATGTCAAAAAATATGGAGGAGGCAGAAAGAGAATCCTATCTCTACTGGGAAACACGGAAACGCATGATGGCCAAATAGGTCAATTGCGGCATAAGAAGAAGAAGAAGAAGAAGAAGAGACTTTGATGATATTTATTTTACTACCCGGGACTTAATTGTATGAAAGAGATGGATGAATGTGCAAATGAAAGTCTAGCTTTAAAAAATTTTTTTATCATAATTTTAAATGTTTTTTGTTTTAATTAATTATCAGTAATTTTTATCAGACCCAATTACTAAAATGTTCTAATTAGGGGAATGTGGGTAATTGGAAACACTTTTAGTGTTTTTTAAACTTTTACCTTATTTGTAGGCTAGGGTATTGATAGGGAGAAAAATTGTAAGGAGCAAAATTGTGCTTTGGGATGTAAACTAATCATGACACCAACAAGAATTTCATGGAAGAATATTGTATGGTATTTTATTGCTTTTTAAAGACTCGAATTTGTTTCCCAATTACCCGGATATTGGGGTAAAAGGAAACAGGGCCCTGGTACAACTCGTAGACCCATAAAGGGAAACTAAAGTAGGGTTAATTGGAAACAAAGCATTTAAGCTGTGATTCTAACACAAAAAAAATTAATTTCATTATGATACAAACTGTAGATTCTTGTACATTTAAAAAAAACTTCCGTTGCAACGCAGAATTGTACGGAAAATCTCAAAAGCATCACAGCATGAAAATAGGCTGTTGTATAAAAAAAATGTATTTTGTTTAAATATTAATACAATCATCCCCTTAAAAATTAAATTTACAAAAACTACATCAACAGATTGGTAAATTACCTACAAAAACAAAAAATGCATCGATTGGGCAAATGGAAACGTTAGCTGCGTTTTTTGGATTTCCTGTGATTTTGGAAAAAAAATTGAATGCACTATTTTCAATGGCATCTTGGTGTGGGTCCAAGACAAAGTCCACAGTGCCAAGTTTATCTTTGTGGACCAGCAAATATATTATTTATCAATACAGAATCGCGGTCATCTCTTCGAGGGTATCTTTCCTTCCAAAACATGATAATCTGAAGCCTAAGTAAGAGGCTGTGTAGTCAGACACTGTTGCCAACCAACCTTACTTTTAAACCAAACATTTAAATGTGTTTCCATTTACCCCTGAAATTTGTCCATAGCTTAACATGGATCTTTTGGTTTGTTTCCAATTTCCTGTATGTTTCCAATTACACCTAATTCATGTTTCCAATTACCCCCAAGTATGAGATAATAGGGGAATTGGAAACATTGCTTATCAGGAGAAACTATGATAATTATCTAAATTTCACCTGTACCATATTGTTGACTAATGTGTCTTCATTAATTTCCATCCAAGAAAAAATTTCTTAAAAACAAAATAAAGACCATAACAGGGGAAATTTTGAGAAGTGTTTCAAATTGAAACAAGTTTTTTGTGTAGAGGTTGGTTGCAATGTGTATGACATGCATATCATCTAACAGAAGAAGCTGTAACTACTTGCACATTTTCCATAAAGGTCTGGACCATGCTATCTAACAATTTTTTTAAAATTTGAGCTTCCCATACGGAAGTTATAAAGGGCGTTTCCAATTACGCCCTGTTTCCAATTACCCACATTACCCTATGTATAATTAATATAATTATAATATGTGATGTGTAGGCCTATGTAACTCCTTAAAGGTTGGATGGAAGATAAGGTTTTACTAGCCTCTAATCCCACCTTGAAATAAAGACCTGATCAATCAATCAATCAATCAATCAATCAATCAATCAATCAATCAATGTCATTGCTAGTACAGAAGGCTGACAGATTAGATAGATTTATTTAAAAGTACCTAGGGTTGCGCAGACAAAAAATATAGATAATAGATATACGAATTTCTGGTAGGTAGGCCTATACGTATTAGTATTACAAATGTTGTGCTTGCTACGCCATCTTGAATGTAATTTCAATGGCTGCAAATAAAATACAATACAATGTATGTAGGTCTATCCCAAACTTGATAATGCCTAACCTACCTATATTTTAGGGGTGTGCGAATCCAATTTTTCATTTCGAATCCGAATCTCGAATCCCAAACACAAAGATTCGCGAATCCGAATCCAAAATTGGTTTACCTCACACGGAACAAGTAACATAAAGAAATGCCATAATTTCATAGTCCCGTGCTGTTTTTCATTGTTTTTACCACGTTTTCGAGACTCCGTGACATCTTCAGCCAATCAACAACACTTCATCCATCCAGCCTTCTCTGAACGTGAAGTATTTATCTCCGCGGTAGGCCTATCTTATCTTTTGGCACTGTTCTACTTTTCAAGATAACATCGCGAGGAAACTTCTTGCTGTCATTTAAGAGCACATTAGTAGGCCTAAACATAACATGTATTGTATGGACCCGCACTTATTATTACGTACGAGTTCGGAGATGGACATCGTTCACGTAATGCAAACGCATCGCTATGTGAAGGGAGACTGACTGACTGACGTAAACACGGCGCCCGCCTGTCGTCTGAGCTGGCAGCCGCTCGGCTAGGGCTCGCGTGAGAGAGAGAGAGCGGGCGCTGCGCCATCCGCTTGCGCAACGCCTGCAGGCAGCCTGCCAGCATCGTTCAAGAGAGAAGAGAGGAGAGAGCGCATTGTTGTTTTTCGAATGCTACGTGCAAGAAAAACATCGCTTTTTCTTGAACAACAAGATGCGAACGGAAATTCTTCGTTGCGGCCATGTTATCAGGTGATCGATTGCAAACTTTTAAATCGACCTATCGATTTATTAGCGTGTTTCTCGGGAGTTTGGCGCCGGATTTGAATTTTCGAATACTTCGAATTTTTACGATTTCGGATTCGAACAACGAATCGAATTCGAATCCTGCAAGATTCGATTCGGATTCGATAATTTCGAAGCTTCGCACACCCCTACTATATTTGTATTACTATTTACTACATGTACAGGTCAATAAAACATTACTCGACGTACTAACTCTGCATTACGACATTTGCAGCCCACAAGGCCGGCCTAGCTCTGCGTTGTGATTCTGCAGTCGTGGCTTTGACATGGTACTCTCTGTCGTACATTCCGTACGCAAGGGACGCCGTGAAGAAAACCGTGACGACATGCATCGCGTAGATGCCCCGGTGCCAACCACAAGTAGGTCAAGTGAGTTATGTTGTAGTGAAGTCCAGGGTTTCCCAAACTGTGGGTCACAAGCCAGTTATTAATAGGAACCTTGTCAATTAATGTTTTGAGGGTATTTCAAAATGTTGTCATTATTTCAAACAAGCAGTGGCGAAGGCCGTGAACATTTTACAGGGTAGACACAGACGAATCATGTTTCTTTGGTACATGTATATTCGTTGGAAGGAACCAAGCACGGGGGTTTGGGGGCAGAGCCCCCCAACATCAGCGCCGCAGGCGAAAATTTTGAAAATCAAGGTCTTAGAATGCGTTTGGTGCGTTGTAGAAAAAGTATTAGTCGGAAAGCAATAACAAAATAACGTTGTTTTTGTACAGTGGAAACTTCATTTTGTCGATCATCCCTATTATATTTTTGCAATTTTGGAGCCCTTTCAGAATCAGAATAATATTAAATATACAAAACAACTCAAGCTGTAAGGCTGTAACACTTGTTCGAGCACGCTCGCGCGCTTATTCAAGTGTATAATAGTATCCATGCGCGCAACAATCGAAAATGCAGCCGAAACACGAGCTGAAGCGCGAGGAGACATGTCTCATTTGCCTATGCTACTTGCGAAGAAGGAGGGGAAGTGGAGGGGAGTGGACAAGCGCTGGGCCATAGAGTTGTTGGTGTAATAGGGGAAGGCTCGGAGACAGAATCCTAGTTGTCTCAAAAGTAGTGCATAGCATGGAAAGAGTCCACATCCGCGCAGAAAGGTAACGCGTTCATTCGTTGCTTTGCCCGCGTACGTTTGAAAACCATTTCTCACTTGTAAAACAGCGTTTAGAATATTATTTTTTTTCGTTATTAACCCACAGAAAGTGAAACATCTAAAACTATGATATTTGCAGATGATATAGTGAGATGGGGAGATACCATTGAAGAAGTACAGAAGAGCGTAGATAGATGGAATGAGGAAACACTGAAGTTTAACATGAAATAAGCATTGAAAAGAGTGAAACATTAATAGTAACGAAGAAAAGTAAACAAAATCAAAAGAAGATAATACTACGGGGTGAAGAGCTGGCCATTGCAGAAGCATTTAAATACCTCGGAAGTATACTAACAAAGGACGCAAAAATAGATGCTGAAATATCAAGGAGAATTATATTAGCAGACAAATTTTACCAAAGTGTACGTAAACTATTATGGAAAGAAGAAATATCATCCAGGTGCAAGATGTTATTGTACAAAATGTATTTCCTCCCAATAATATCATATGCATCCGTGACATGGACAATAGGAGGAAAGGAAGACAGCAGATTACAAGCAGCAGAGATGAAATTTTTAAGAAGTTCTGTAGCCTTAACAAAAATAGACAAGGTACGGAGCAAAACAATAAGAAACAAACTAGGAGTGGAAAGTTTACGAAATAAAATAGGAAAAGAAAGACTCAGGTGGTATGGACATGTAAGAAGAATGAAGCAAGACAGAATCCCAAGACGAGAATTTGAACGTACATGTGGGGGAGTGCGAAGAGTTGGCCGGCCAAGAGATAGATGGCGGGACCAAATAAAATGGAACATTGAAGAAAGAGGAAAATCATGGGAAAGAATTAATGAAGAAAGACTCTGGGAGGATAGAAAGAAATGGAGAGAACTGGTAGAAATGCCTGTCATAGAAGACATCGAAGTAGATGAGGAGGTGTTGAGCCTGGCTAGCAAACACTGAAAGTCCACAGCCCGAGAAATTGGTGATACGTCACCCCCCGACCTGACTTATGTTGGAACCGGGTGTTTGATTATTATTATTAATTTTTTGAGTAGGGTAGACACTGTCTCAATGCCTACCCCGACGCTTCGCCACTGCAAACATGTACTAATGGTCTGCTTTGAATTAGGCCTAAAGTCCCCCACTGAAAATCAGTTGTGTGACTGAGTGGGTAGACCTTAAACGTAAATGTATTTATTTATGAAAAAAGTAGAAAATACTAACACAAGATGCATAATAAATATGTCCCTGGCTGTTTGTTTGTGTGTCTGTGTGTTGTGTAGAATTTATGCTGTTCCAGGTATCGAACTCAACTTCTTTCTTGCAAATGAGCAATGACAGTTATTTTTGACACCGTCTAGTAAAGTTGTAAACCAATCTTGCGGCTTGTTTCAAAGCGATGTCCGGAAATGGCAATTGTCCAGGAGAGCATCTTGTGCCAAAATCCATCACAAAAAAGGTTAGAGTGACATGCAAAGCACTGTGTTTTTATATTTATTTTCAATTAAAAAAAAATGTTAAACCAACGCTTTGCGCGTCACCCGAAACTTTTTATAACCTTTATTGTTGATTTTGTGTGGTAGACTTAGGTACGTGACGCTCTCCCGGACAATTACCCAGAAATTTCCGAACAGAGCCCAATTTGGCTTGAACCAAGTTCAACTATTTTTGCCATAGTGAAATCCAGAGGCTTGAACATTTCTCGTGAACTATAGGTTACATGAACTTCATAATTAGGTAGGCCTACTGTTTAAACGGTTCCGTTAAAACTTTAAAAGGTTTCGGAATACGTACCCTTATTTATGTGTAATCATTTTCTTGTGTAAATGTGCGTTAAAAGGTTTCGGAATACGTACCCTTATTTATGTATCATTTTCTTGTGTAAATGATGTGAGAGCCAAAATGAAACTTAACATTAATTAATGTGTACTTGGGTTGATGGTGCCTAGTGTTGGGTGGGGAAAGAACAAAGATTGATAGGAGGCTAGGCCAAACATTCATGTGTGTCATTAATGTCTATCTATCTATGTATCTATCTATCTATCTATCTATCTATCTATCGATCTATCTACCTATATCTTGAGTTCAGCGCATGTTGGTGCAACCGGCCCCAAGACTTGGACATCTCTGATCTAACTACTAACCTAACCTCTACTTGTTTCTGTTGTACGCAGATTGCAGCGACATCCAGCCAAGCGACCCTCGTGTCGCGTCGAGTCCTTCTCAGTCAACCCACGCCGCCTGTATGTATGTCGCCCTACGTATGATTGGTTTTCATGTACCCCCTAAATACTCTTGAACAGAGGTTGTCTCGCCAAGTTTTCTCGCGGCCCAGCCGTAGTTAGCGTAACTTGAGGCTCTCAGGGAAGAAATAATATCTTTCCTGTCGATAGTGGGGATAGGCAACTATAATATCAACATTCCGGGAAGAAAATCAATAGGCCTATCAAAATATTGCAGGGGAAATAATTTTAATTTATAATCATTCAAAATTTGTATTTAAATCTTTTTTTGAAGGTGTAGGGAGTTGTGGCTGTAAGTTGACAATACCCCAGTACAACCTTAGTGTAACAGCAAAAACAAGAAAGGAAAGGTCAGAGAAATGTTCATTTTCAGTACCCAATACTAGTTCTGAAATTTCTCTCAGTTTGAACAATTTTTGAACCGATTGGCACAATGTAGGGAAGTGCGAATCCACGAAATTCGAATCCGAACCCGAATCCAAGATTTTAGCAGATTGGAGTTTTCAAAGTATTCAATAATTTGAATTTCCGCCGCTTAACCGCCGTTTTCAAGCGTGTATCCGTAAGGCAGCAATTATGTCTTCAAACGCGAATTAGGTCACGAAATTTCAAACAATATGTACTTTTTTTTCAAAGTTTTGGTGGAGGTGCCGTGTAGGTAGTCAAATTAATTTAATCCTGGGCTCCTGGCTGGTATATATGGTGGAGGTGCCGGGTCATAAAGCAAAATTGTGAGATCATAATAATGTTTGTAGCGATAAGCTCAAAATACTTCATCTCAAAATATTGACATAACACAAAAAATGCATAATTTCGTAATTTTGGTGGAGGTGCCGGGTAGTCGAAATTAATTTGTGGTAAATAATAAAAACTGTCAGAAACTTAGAAAAATGAAGGCTGAAATTGAGCTTAAAATTAAAACATTCTCACTCTCATGTGCTTGTTTTTCTTTTAAATTAATCATAAATTGTCCTGGAATTTGTGATAATTTTTAAACTCTAGGCATTTTTTGGTTTTTTTAGCTATCAAATTATCATTTTTTTTTTTTTGGTAAATAGCATAAGATCGTGAATTTTTATTTTTAAGACGCGAATTTTCAAACTTTAAAAAAACATTTTTGCACTTGCACATCTCTTACGATAGGCTACGCAAAATTCCATTGGAAAAGATTCGGATTCGCGAATCTTCGGAAAGATTCGATTCGAATTCGGATTCGAAATGAAAAACATGGATTCGCACACCCCTAGCATAAGGCTAGTTTTTTTCTAAAGTTAAGAATAGTCGTCGGGAATATCTGAAATATGTAGGCAGAGACACTCTAGAAGTGAGGTGTTAAAATCCCCTAATAGTTGTGATTGTGCAAATGTTGGAGCAATACCCCCCCTCCGTTCTTCCCTTTGTACTACGGTGACTTGCAGACCATTTATATTATGTAGATGGTAAATTTAATGTTCGTATTTATTGTTGTGCCTTGTCATTAAGGATGAGTAATGTCAATTATTGTTGGTGTGTAGTGTGTAACCAAATGTTTATAACTATATTTCTAAATGTTTACTAAATCTAAATGTAAGTGGGTTCCAACGTCTTATTGGCTGTTCTTCCAAATAGTTCTTCATGTTCCTGATTGATGTTTTAATAAGTGGTTTTCGTGCATGAATAATGAAAAGTGTGAACAAACCGACAGTAAACTTTGCCAAATTTATTTCTTGGGAACTTATATATGAAAGAAAAAAATGAGCCTAAATCTATTGTCTTTTTACACATTATTTATAATTAATTATATTTATATATGTATTTACATTCCAATACCACCATATTTTCTTGTATTTACATTGTGAGGTAAAATAAAAAACTAATATATTTACAAATGTGATTCCAAAAAAGTCCTATCAATGAAACTTTTAAGAGTTGTAATTTGAAGAACAATGCACAATTGTATTTTAAAGAAAGTGAAAGAATCCCAATTTGCTGCTGCTTACAAAATCACATAGTTAGGGATGCACACGATAATCGATATTATTGATCGTCGATCGATAATCAATAATGGATATAATTTTGATAATCGATAATCAAAATATCTAATAAATAATAATTGGTCAATAGTGGCACGAACCAAACTCTAAGGACAGAGATTATCTCACGGTGGGCCATGCACTGGCTCAACTGATGGTGTCACACTCGAGATTTACGTTTGGAAATGAGCTATCAGTTGATAACGGAAGCCAAACACATGACATCGAAGACAACGAGGCAGCAAAGGAACGCGACTGTATTGTTTTGACTTGCGACACTTGAGGTTCCACTTGGGCCTATAGGTCGGAACAGGCTTTGTTGGTGATATCGATATTATCGATCGATAATATTGATTCGATAATGACATAACCAGTATCCGCGATGTAAAGATAATCCAGATATCGCTTTCCGCTTGTTGTGTTTCTTCTAGTTATTAGCCCAGACACCTGGCAGTACTGTAGCTTTACATGGCTACAAAGATTGTGCTGTAGCCTATATGCGAGCTACATTGATATTAACCATTCCACATGGTTTGATGTGCAAACTAGGCTAGGGCCCAAAGCTGTTTGACTTTGGGAAAAAGACATTTTATTTTATATTTATTTTATTTGTGTCTTCTTTCAGTTACTGTAGTACTATATGGTTTCATTTGATTTTTTACAACATTATTTACAGATTGTTATTTATCAAAACACCTAAACGTTACCTATTTAATAATTTGTCAAGGTCAGCATCACTAGCCATGTACACCCAGAGACATAATAAACCAAGGGTAATCTTTTACCGCCCACCGACACTCACTCGGCAAATCTCGGATTAGGCACCTTTAAAAGTCACACTAGGCTAGCACTAAATACGCAAAGCTAGCCCCAGCGAATGTCAAAAGTGTGGACGGCCTATTTATGTCACTAGGAAAACTGTCCCTAATTGATTTCTACACTTGAAATAAGCCTGCGCAAAGGTTATGCAGTGTTTGGTGAATCCATTAATGTAATATACAAATTACAAACCTTGTGTTAGCATTAACGGTGCGCTGGGCCCAGTGTTTAAAAGCCCCAACAGGCCAAATGCTACGTAAAATAGGACCGCCATGTTTCCTTACGGCCTGTTACATGACATCGGAGAGTAATAGCGCTGTGAATATAGCGACGCCAGAACAATCAGAATATTCACGAGCGAGGTCGATAACGGTAGGTAGCTACCAGACCCCTTGATTTACTTATGTCCCCGGGTGTTCACAGCCAACTAGATGTAGTGTTAAAAAAGAAGGCTCTTCTCTAGAAGGCCTTGGACTTTTCTAGCTATGGTGCTGCTTGGTGTATGGGCTAATAACAAAACAAAGGCAGAAGAGAAATTGCCCCCTTTATCCGCTAGATCGCATTCATGTTCACGTGCGTCGAGGATTCCAACTGATTTCAATTTGGTCACCACATTAAATTATTACAATGTTCTCATATGCTATTGTATAGAGTAGGGATGCACAACGGTAATATAACAATTACCGATAGGCGATAATCATAAATGCTTGGGTTGATGGTGCCTAGAGGCTGGTTTGGTGTTGGTTGGGGAAAGATTGATAGGAGGCTAGGAGCCAACAGCTTACCTTGAAAGAGTTTGGCAGCTGTGTAGAGTTGAAGGTCACATGGATATATACACAGATAACATTGCGACCAAACGTTCTGGCTTGAACAGCCTTGTTCACCCGTCGGGAGTTGAGAGAGTAACTATATATCTATGTGACCTTCAACTCTGCACAGCCGCCGAACTCTTTCAAGGTAAGCTGTTGGCTCCTAGCCTCCTATCAAACAAAATCAAATCATTAATGTTATTACCCGTTAAATCTATGACAATTTTTCAAAGAGACAGCCGTGGATTAGAAGTCTCGGCGACTGTGTAATGAAAAAAAATATTGTCATTTGACATTTACACAAGACTACTTGAATGGCAGCTTGTAACTGCAGATCATTATTTTGAGTACGTTTACAACTTTACATACTTAAGTTTATTTTTGTGTCCTCCTTGAACTATGGTTTTCAGGAAACTTGCAGTTCGATAATATTCTCATTATTGATTATTGTAATGTTATTGATCATCGAGCAATAATATCAAATATCGTGTGCGTCCCTAGTATAGAGCGAAAGTTCATTTTTGTACATGAATTAAAATAACATTACGTTGACAAAACTGTGTGTCTTGTCATACTTTAAAAAAAAATTACATTTTATGTTGCACAATAATGAGTATTGTATTTATTTGTAGATACAATCTAAGTCGTTTGTAAGATGTCAATTACCGGTATTACACGTGGGCCATACTCAATAAAGTAATTGTTGTCATTATTTTTACGTGTTTTTACTGTCCTTTTTGCCTACTAAATGTGTAAATATTTTACTGTACGTAACTATGTATTTTGAGAAATTAGTAGATATATCATTTTAGTAGTAAGTTCAGTTAATGGGGATTTGTACAGTTTGAGTGCTCCTTCACACTTGCACTTTGGTGGTGCTTCAGAAGCGCTTCCCAGTTTTAAACTCTATACTCTAAGCCTCCACAGAACTTCAGAAGCGCCACGAAAGAAACGTAACTGTAAAGGGGCACTAAGGTTGATTTTGTTGGCTCAAATTAGAAAGTTATTGGATGAGCGTAGCGAAGATTCCATTTCACTACACTGGAGAAAAAAATCCGGAATGTTTTTTTTTTTTCTTTCTTTCTTTCTTTCTTTTTTTTCTGTATTTTTGTGTGTTTGTTAACACGATTCCGGCTAAACCGATACTCCAATTGCGATGAAATTTTATGGAGCCCTTTGAAATCTCTTAACTTAGAACTGCCACGTTTTTTAGCGCAATCGAAAAAATATTTCTCATAAAAATCGCAGTTTTACGATTTTTTTTTATTTTTAAAAAATTTCTTCGACTTATAACACCTACATGCTTTATCCGATTGTAATGATATTTTTACAGAACCATAATTTTATACATTGATATATTCGTGTGAAATTTGAGCGGAATCTAAAAATTATTTCTCATGATAATCGCAATTTTTATTTTTAAAATTTCTTAGACGAATAACACCGACATGCTTTATCCGATTGTGATTATTTTTTCACAGAACCTTAATTTCATGAATTAGGCCTAATATATTTGTGTGAAATTTGAAAGTAATCGAAAAATTATTTCTCATGAAAATCCCAATTTTACGCTTTTTTTGTTTTAAAAATTTACGCTCATCCAACAACGCGCCTGAAAAAGCGTTTGCGAAGCTTCCTAGTGTTAATTTAATTTTGTGTCCAACATTATATGGTCATCTTATCAACCTTATATGGTTGATTCTTATTGGTTATTGGTTATTCTCTTCTTCTTCTTATTTCTAAATATTGTCAAAGAGGCCTAATGGCGTTGTCACTTGGGAGTGGAGTCGAGAACATACGTAAACAAATACAACACTCATCTGTCATTGTCACTGTGTTTCTCTTCTCCGATCCAAGTTAAATGTTAGTAAACCGTTTCAAACCAAACCATATTTCATTTTTTTTTAAATTAGCAAATGTTTTAATAGCAAGCGTCAGTTTGCTTTGCCTGATGCTCTTGTATTTGAACTCAATGTACCAATGTCTCCACTTAAAAATCAACTTAAAATTATCCTAAGTATTTCCCAATATTTCTGTATGTACCATATTATTCTTATTGTAAAATGCTGTAGGCCTAGTACGGGTGTACCAAGCACTCTAATACTGTACTCTTCCTTATATATTTCTTAACGTTGGAGATGGCCCCCAGAATAATGTTGCACCATTTCTTGCACTCCAGATTATATTTCTTTACAAATTGAATTGTGCTAAAAAAAAAGCTATCTTAATCCAATATCTTCCATTTGTTCTTATAACAAATATTTTGTAATGTTCAAACAGACCATAGCAACATGTTAATAGGAAGGCCGGCATGCACTCATTTCGCGCTTTCGAATTCTCAGCCAATTTAGTCGCATCTATTTGTATTTTAATCATTTAAAAAATTAATTATGAACGCATTCTCAATATTTCTTATTAATATTATATGAAAATAGACAAAAGTAAATGCATTTTCTAGAATTGTAGAATCTGTCAAATATGTCTCAAAATACCCAAATACTACGCATTTCCCTGATTAATCTATGAAATATTGGAAATTGATATACGGGGCTACAGAATGCCTTCATATCATGTTGACAAAGTTGTATAATGATGTAATTATTATGGCTGCATGGAAACAAAATCCCCGAACATCAAATCACGCCGGCTTCCTCTTAAGCTTTTAATTTTAGTGTTGTGTGTGGAGTCAGCATCACTCGTCACTGCTATTGTTTAAAAGAACTACGGTAATCTAATTTACTTTGTTTTAATATTTTGACTTATTATTATGTAGTCATTCATGTGAAATGCTGTGTTGTCTTGTGAATAGTATGATATGATAGCACTCTCTAGTAGGGATGACATCGGGTGGTAATACATGGATTTGGTTTTAGCCCCTCTTTGATTTGGGTTACATGAATCCATAACAGTTTACATTTTGCCATTTCATACAGGCCTAGGCTTCTCTTCACTACAAAAATGAAATAAATAAATTGAACTTGAGGACAACAAAACAAACCATATATTTTCTAAATGAATGGACATCAACAAACTAAATCCTTGAAAGTTTATAGGAATTAACGTTCTAAACCATGAAAACTCAACTACCCAACAGTTCAATTTGTGTTTCACACATTTTAATTTAGGACGTTTCCAAAGACACATCTTTATTAATTTTCTATTGAGTTGCAATTTCTGGTCTGTGCTGTTTAAATAAATAGAAGTAACGTACCCGAACATAATTTGAATCCTTAGAGAACGGTTTGGTTTCGGGTACCCTATGGCCTATGTCATCCCTACTCACGACTAGTAAATATTTGTTGGTGAGGTCGTAACTCATACAGTTTGCTCACCCATTGTACTTACGAATTAAGTTACCAGAGCTTCAGGGCAAACTGTTGAATACTAGGAAAACGCTTAAGTCCCGCCGCGTTGTTGGATGAGCGTAATTGTGCATTACTCCAATGTTTAACGCGGATTTTCTTTGTCTGGAAAAATTTTGGTAAGTCAGATTTTAATTAATATAATAAAAATACTAATTTTTTAAAAACGTAAGTTAATAAAAATTTTTAAATCGTTGATTAAATTGCACATTCTTTAGAAATAGTTTTCGTTGCGTAAAGTAAGATATAATGAGATTAGGGTGCTTGAAAATTACAACAGGATAAGCATGGTTAGGTGTTAGAATCGTGTTTAATACAGAAAAAAAGTTAAATTTCGATTTCATGAGAAGACATTTTTCGATTCGCTCAAACACAACAGAAATTAATATAAAATTAAGGACTGTAAAAAAAACCATTATTTACTAATGTATATAGAACAACTAATCTTGAATTAAGTGAGAATATTTAAAAATGAAAACTAAACTACCACAGTTCAATTGTTTTTCTTTATAAGAAAAGTTCCATCGCACAACTTGAGTAATTCTAAGTTGAGATTTCGAAGCTCTGCCAGTTTCATAATCGAGTAACGGTAGCCGAATTTGATCTAGAAAACCTAAAATATTCGACAAAATGGCCTAGATATACAAGAAAAAAATGTTGTGAGATTTATCTCTACAGTTTGTCAATTGGAATTCGCTTATCCCGACTTCAGCAAACTAGTCAAATTTAAATATAATCTTTTGAATGGCGGTCAGTTGTACATAGAAGCCGTTGGATGGCTGCTTCATTGGTTTTAGGGGAAGGAGGAAGTCAACCAACAGCAAGCCTCTGAAGTATTGTATTGTATTTTATTTGCAGCTGTTGAATTACATTTGAGATGTCGTACAAGTACAAGTATTGTAACATAAGCACAGTAGATGACTTACTCTACAAGCAACGATGATTTGACATTGGCTTTGGTTTTTACTATAAAATTTATTAAAATGTTGTCTAATTTTTATACAGCTACAAACCTACGAGGCCTAGAAGGTAGTTCTTGTTTAATGTAAGTGTTGTGTCTCTTTTCTCCTTTCCCAAACACACAATGTAGGACTGTTTGAAATAATGTCATGATAGTAATTAAGGATGGGGATAACTATTGAAGGACAATTACTGTTACCGATCGATAATATTGAAAGAAAGAAAAGGTTGATTAATTTTTTACCTAGGTATTGAGTAATTTAGGTTAATTTCCATAAAGGAACGATAAACAATAAAGAAACACTGCATTGGAATATAAGCAAATGATTGGCTAGACTTTGCCGCACTTTTCCAAGGCAGTGTTGCCAAGTGGTGATTCACTCGGTAGCACGCCAAGGCAGAACTTATTTTAAATCAATTTTTTTATTATTATTGAATGATGGCAATTGTCATAAAAGTTTGCCCCAACTGGGTATTTGATAATATTAGGATTTTAAAATCAAAGTAGTATGAGTTTTGGGTTATTTTTCCTCGTCGCTCGTAAACATTATACGTACATTGACTTTTTGTTGCCTCTGTGAGTAACATGCTACCTATTTAAAATGTTGCCGAAATAATAAACATAATAGCCTGAAAGTCGTACAACTTTGATTTAATATTAACAGGCAAATTTAAAATGTTAATTTTAAATTGGGAATATTATTGGTAAATGTATTAGTTAAGTAAATATCAAAATATTTTCCAATTTTGCCCATCTCTAATGGTAATATTACGCTGTAGCAATCGTGTTAGTTGTATTTAAATAACAACCGAACGATGGCATGTTGTGGTTTATATTTCTGTCTCTTCATAGTCATCTATCACCACTCATCATCTTGAATAGCCTTAGTGACGTTAAGCAACAAAAATCTAATCAAACAAATAGGATACCGGTACTTATTTACATTGTACACAATATAAATAAAACATATCTTACATGTTTGAGATTTTGTAACAAAAGTACTGTATTGGTTTTGTGGAGCATATCCCCATTATTGCACCTTTTTTAAACTGGGGTCCAAATTTCTGGCTAAAATCGATCAATTTGGCTTTGCACGCTAAGCTTTTCGCAGGTCGCGCCACTGTAGTACCGTCCCTAACTGCTATGAATCATCAACATAGTAGGCCGTGACTGAATGACTCACTCCGGGTAGTATCGTGGATCATCTCGACTGGGCTTGGACTACGGTGTCGCTTCGTGTGTCCGAAAGTGGCAGTGCAAAGCCCAATTATCAACATTAATCGTCTTGCAAGGAATTTCTCTCATGGGACAACTTTACAGACATTCTATACTTGATACAATCAGATCTAAGTATTATTAAGTATAAACACAAGACAGAAATATTTTGCATAACTTGTTTGCGATTAAGTGGAAGGTTGGGTATTACGATGCGATTGGAAACGTCCACAACCTGGAATCTAATACCAGAATATCGACGAGGCTGATCATATTATTTTGTTACTAAACATGTCAGCGTGAACTCCTACAATATCTATGTGTGATATAATAATACTTATATTAATATGGTAATAAACAAATTCAGTGCCGTATTCCGTGTTGTTGTTGTTACTTGTCAGCGTGAATTAAACTATTTATGTGTGAATTTACTAATCTTACGTTATTATAATTCAATTATAAACAATAACAGGTGCCGTATTCTTCTGTGTTGTTGTCAACCAAACTGTTACGGTTGGTCTGTATTCTATGTTAATTAAACTATTTTTAAAATGTCTGTGCAATTACTTCTTCCCTTGCCGTCTATGTCATTACTCCAGCATCTTTGAAACCACATAACAGGGTTTCTCTCTTGCTTATCTTCTCACCAGGGCTGGTGCCTCATCCCACACTACAGGGCTGTCACTGGAAACTACAGCTGTGTATTATGTTTTATTTTATTCTATTTGCAGCTGTTAAAGGGGCTATTAACCCAAAAAAAAAGTTTTCCACATTATCTATAGCATATTACTACACTATAATGACCGTTTAAAAAATTATATCTTGTAACTGTGATTTTATATCAATTTTTCAATTTTTTTGATCCAGAAAATAGCAAAAATTGTTGTTTTGGGAAATTTCTTAAATCGGCTTTAACCTGAATCTTTTTTGTTCCACATAGATACTAGAGCATCATACTAATCTAAAATCGCCCTTTATAACATCGTGTCTTGAAACTGGGCACAAATATACTCTCAAACACGCAAAAATATACATCCCAAAATCACACCCCTTCTTGGTAATCTGCATATTTTGAGTGAACCACTTACCCAAATTTAAAAACAAAATAGAGAGGATTTACAGAAAAGGCTGTAGAGTACGTCAATGATGGCCAATATATTTTTGGATCCAAATCCTCCAAGGTCACGGGGCATAAAGATCGTCCCCATGTTATTTCTTATGGGAGATTTTTGCCGATTGGGCGTAGCTAGAAAAATACCAAGTTTGACAATTTTTTGGGGGTCAATGTGGACCCAATAATTTTTCTGCTAACTTCTAAATTTATAATTAGCTAGCCTGAATGAAATATATTTTTGAGTTTAACGGTTGAATACCCTTTTAATGACATTATTTTGATATTGTACCAAATAAAAGCATTGCAATTGTAACATTTTATTCGCCCATGTGTCCGGAATTAAGTAAGACTCAAGATAACGAAATGTTTTTTCCCTCTGGGAAATCTAGAAGTTACAGATTAGCTCAGCCCGAATTAATTAATTTATTATTTATTTTATGAATTGGCCACATACAGCATTTACTGCCATTCTAGAGTGACCAATGATCAGTGATCGATGATGATGATGATGAAGAAGAAAGGGTGGCGGGGAACCCGGTACCGGCATGTAGCCTTCCTGTCGGAAAAATACCAAGGGTACCATCGGCTTTACGTCCTATCCGAAAGAACGGTTTAACCTTGACAGTCATATAAAATAAAATAAATTTACATCTTGTCCACTCTGCTCGTGACAGGAAGAGGGGAGGAAATTCTTGGTACCTGCGGACCAATCTTCCCGTGAAGTCCACTTTAGGTGCCTCCACTAACCCAATCTGCCGAGCAGACGTTGAGGAGAACGAAGCCGTTATACTAGCTTTCGAACCTTCGTCTAGCGGTATATGTGTGTTTCAGGGCAGAGCGTTCACCCACTCTCTACCTCTGACCATCCTCGAATGTTGCTTAACTTCGGTGTTCAAGTGAGAACCGGTTTAACGTCGTGGCTAAACCGCTGGCTCTGCTGTATTTATACAACTATTTACTTTTAGCCACTATTTTATGAAAGCAGCAGTTTATATTAATTAATTATTCTTATAAGGAAATTGCAGCAAAGCAAATGCCAGACTTATCCATATTGTAATAAAATCTTCAATATGGTTTTCATGCTAGTTTAAAAATATTTTATTCTTACCTAATCTTCAATTTTATTGTTCAAGCCTTTCTATGTGTCCGTCAGACGCAACTAAAATTAAACAATGGTCAATGATGATCGCGGGAACCAAGGATACTATTATACACGGGAACTATCCCGTAGTGCAACGGATTAATTTCTTGTTACTAGGAAACGCTAAGTCCCGCCGCGTTGATGGATGAGCTTTTTAAAATTTTAGTTTGCATGGGATATCTTTACTTTTGCAAGTTCTTGTTTTGCTGCCTATACGCATTGTAGCTGATTGTTGTCAAGTTTCTTTTGTTACCTGTCAATTGGTATTATTTATGTAAAAAACTTATATTAAAACTTTATGTCTATAGATTCTGGCTAACTAATATTAAACTTTTTCTTTTAAATAGTACTACATCACCATAACCTTAATGTCCATGTATAATATGAAAATTGTAGCCCCACCCGTTTGGTCAGAATTGGCCAAATGTCACGAAAATATCGCACTAAAAATCGAAAAAAATCGTAAAAGTACGATATTCATGAGAAATATTTCTTCGGTTGTACCCAAAAACAATACACCTCTAAGTTCAGAGATTTCGAAGGTCCTGTCAAATTTTCATCAAGATCGGATATGCCGTTTGCCTGGTAGAGAGTTAACAAACAGACAAAAAAACAAACAAAAAAAAACAAAAAAAAAAACAAAAAAAAAAAAACACCCGAGCTAAATTTTTTGGGGGTCAGTGAAATTGAAGTCTTCGCTTCGCTCATCCAATGATTGGTCAATTATTAATTCCGTCTCGTCGCGGCTAAAGGCTTTAAAAAAGTTTTTGTTTTAACATTTAAAAATCCCACCACTAACAGCTTTGTAAAGAGAAGGCACTTTCTAATATTCAACGGCTTTATATTGCTTTCAAGCAAGCGGAGTTGGCCGAGAAAATCTCCGCTGAATTTGGTTACCTAGCTAGTGTGGTGGGTGTACCCTAAGCGAACGACTGTTGAATATTGATATTCGACTCATTGGTACCTACCTAATCAAGTTTAAATTTGACTTATTCCTGTGCAGTATTTAAATTTTGATACGGGCTGTTACAACCATTAATTAATTAATTAATTTAAAAAATAAATCAATTTTGTTTATCCTTGTCATTACATTCAACAACAAGAAACGGCGTCGACACTAGCAAATATTTTGCTAAAACACTTAAAAGTCTATATAGAAATCTCGTCCCTTGAAGAGCCTTGCTGAAGCCCAGAACTAGCACGGCACAGTTCATAGGTTCTGCCACAAGTGCTCCTTGCACAGGGAAGGGAAATGTCTCACTGGGCAGTCTTTGAGGGCGGGCGGCAGGTCGTTCCATGGGTGAACAACCCGGAAAGAAAAAGCACGTCGGCCGAGCACTCCTTTGGCCGGAGGGGGTTGGAGGCGGGGGTTTCTTCTATCATCGCCTCACTATCAGTGGCTCCAAGTATTACCGTTGATGTTCGATTTAAAGTGTTTTGCCATGTGCAAATTAAAAGTGACAATGATAGGGATCGAAAATTTGTTTTTGAAATTCAAAATTATAGATAACCATCTTAGTAGCATGCTTGAACGTTTGCAAGGTAAATGATAGAATAGTTCTGCGAGTTCTACAATGAGGAAGCTCAATGGCACAGAAGAGGTCTCCGTCATGTGGTCAACCGGTTTGCCGAAAATAAAGCTAGACGAAAGGCATTTTTGATGGTTTCAAAACGATTTTTTCCCCTTACTAAAAGTGGAAAGAATAAGGGCCCCTAGTGGTGTTATGGGGGTATAGGCCTATGCATG